>JAPMOR010035137.1:0-11154 GCA_026543865.1 Argiope aurantia | reverse complement strand
TGAATGATTGGTATTGTAGGTGCTTCCTCATGACCAATCACGATTTTTTCTTCGATTTGTCTCATAACCTTAGTCGTAAATTCGTCCAGTTTTTGTTTTAAAGGAATGAATTCTTCAACTTCATACTTAGTTGTCTCTTTATTAATTTTAGTCTGAAAGGAAAAAAACATTTCTTCTTCTTCAGATGATTTTCGTATACTTAGGATGTGTGGCAGTTCCTCTTCAATGCTTTTAGGCATTTTCGTTATTTCAGAGAAATACACTTTATTTGATTCAAGATTTTGAATTTCATTATTGGAACTTTCATAAACATATGGCACTGGGGTACTTTTTAATATAGGTCTTTCTTTTCTGTGGAAGTGCCAACTGAATGTCATTAATATTAGAAAACAAATGATAACGATAATTAAAAAGCGATGACGACGAATGATAGCAGCCATATATGTTGGTATTAGTCGTGGTTCCTTGTACAAAAGAATAGGGGTACCTAAAAATAAAATAAAAAGATTTATAAGTATTTAAAAAAATTTTATTATCAAATTAAAAATTTTGTGAGGAATCTAATTCTTTAAAATCGTTTATCATACTAATGAGTTAATTTTTCATATTCTTAGTTTCCGTCTTATTTTTTAGTAGACAGAAAGTAGAACGAAATTCATATACACTCATTTTTTACTGGAAAATGTTTTAAAATTTAAGTTTATAGTTTAGTAGGAGAGGCAACGAAAATTTTGATTTCTTTTTATATAAAATTCGTAAATAAACGAAGCATGAAATAAAAATTTCAAACTTTTACAACAAATTTTCCTCTATGGAAAATTACAAATGCGGTTTAAGAGAACAAAATTCATAGTTAAAAGAGGCATAAGAAAACTTTAAAAACCTTTTTCTGTAGAGGAAAAAAAATGAGAGAACGTTAAGACTTCATAACTTCAACCGCCAAATATATATTAATATCCAATCATTAATTTTACATTCTGAATTAAATTTATTTCTTATATATTTGCCGTAATGAAATTGACAAACGTTCATCAGACTTCCAAGTTGCATAAATTGTAAAAATATTTTTACCAGCGCAAAGTTAAACTGGAATTATGTTCAAGTTATTCAGCTTCAGCAATAAAATCTAACCAAAAAAGACATTAATTAGACTTTTAATGAAAATCTCTAAAGTAAGTTTGACCAAAGAACATTCAAAGCATTAGAAAGACTGTAATCGGGCCATGTATTTTATTGGAAAATGTAGAGTTGATGTACTTAGGTCACTTGCAAACTATGCAAAGCAGAATAGGTTCTGTCAATAAATGTTAATTCTGGGGCAAGTGAGAGAGCGAAGCCGAGTTTTCTGTCGGGAAAATAAATTAGATAGAATGAAAAGTTTTTGAAAAATTGTTTGAGGCAACATCTGTAGATAATTTTTGCAATAATTTGAACACAAAAACGAGATTTAATATAACATCGAAAAATCAAATATATATAATATAAAAGTACTTCTAATTTATCATAATTTATTAAAAGTTTAGCAATTTACGCCTTTGATTTAGAAATAAGTTCTCGCTAAATATATGGATATATATCTAACGAGAACAATTTTAAATGTTAAATAAATTTTAAATATAAATATATGTATTTAAAATTAATTTTAAATATAATTTAAATAAATTTAATATAAAAATAATAATTTAAATAAATTAAATATAATTTTAAATAAATTTTAAATTTATGGATATAATTTAACGACAATTCACATATTACGTCTTTCCGATATGCTACGAGTTGCGGAATCAGCTCCCCCCTCCACACACTCACACAGGTGAAGTAAGGGAAGGCTTCCTATTTATGCAATATTATCTCCGAACTCTAGTTACAACTATTATTGCTTCTTTATTGAAGAATATTCTACTAAATATGAACCTTTCGAATAATAAATTTCAAATATTTCAATAGAAAAGAGCCAAAGATATATCAGAGAAGAATTAAGGGGTTTCTCAATAAATATAAAAGTAGAAATTAGGTAATTTTATAACGTTTTTCTTTGCTTTTTAGATTTGTAAATTTCAAACTGGATCTTATAACTATTTTTAAAAGTATATGCAACAAATTAAACATATAACTGAACATTATAAAATATCAGTAATTGCAATCATTAACAATATCAGTAATTGCAATCATTAACAATATCAGTAATCGCAATCATTAACAGTATCAGTAATGTTTTTTTTTCTGCGTTTTCTTTCCTCTATCGTTCAAATCGACCTGCGTCTGAATTTTTTGTTTACTGCCTGTTACTTTATAATATTTATGAAGTTAAAAGTTCTTAATTAATATTTAATTACTAATGTAAAGCAATATCCAAAGTTTCATTTTATTTTCTGATTGATTTCAGCGATATTTTTTCTCTCATGTACTTCGTGCCTTATACTAAGCGATTAAAAAGACCCTCCATCACACCCCGAAAAAAAGTTTAAAAAGAGGAATATTCCGAATACTTCAAAATTTTGCTTTATATGTGTGGAAATATAGAGTGGAAAAGGTTGAATATTGCCACGGGGCTGTTTCATTTGTTCATATTTTAATTATCATTAAAAATATTTTACCTTTCTAATCAGTAAAATATAAATTAATAACTTATATTTTAATTAATTATTTATTAAAATAATGTGCTATATAAGAGTTTAAATTAATAAATAAAAGCTATTCACGCACCACTCAATTTTTTTTTGTCTGATGTTTAGAAATTTTTAACTTATTTCTAAACAGTTATCATAATAGAAAATACGGAATTAGTCAATTAATTACGTGGTTTGATTTCAAATGTAATAACCGTTTCTCATCCAATTGTCAATCAGCTTTACTTTTTTGAATTTAGAATAATAGTCTTCAAACAGAGTTCCACGGATCCCTGGAGTGTTCAGAAATGTCTTTAAGTTATAAAGAGCGAAGAAAAGACAGAATCTTAGCAAAACCAGAAGCGCTAATTCTAGCGAAAAAGACAATCGCACTACGAATTCTGAAATCGAAAAATGATATACTGAAAGATTCTAAACAAAACGTACTCCTTTCATTGGATAAAATAAAGGCCAATAAGAATTATTTTTATATCTTTAAGAGATATTTCTGATTTAATAACGGCACTTTTTTTATCATTTTTATTCCGTACTTCTGTTATAGCTCATTTTTCTTTATATTTAATTTGTTTCTTTTCATTTATTCAGTCTCTTTATTTCTTCTTTCTTTTCTAAGAAAGAAGAAAAGACGAACAAGTCTGAAAAAAATTTCCCATTGGCTTGGACTACACAGTCGGCCACAACAAATCCTGTCGATACTGCTACGTTCAGTGGTGGCGGGGTGGTAGGCTGTTCGCAAGAAGGCTTGGACTACAATTTATTTTTCCCTCTGCTTCGAGGATAGACGAATAATTAAGAATCGGAAACATATAAAAAGAATATCAAGAAATCACATTAACAGCAGAGACCGCAATAATAGATCAGATTTCTGAATCTGCACATTAAAAACTAGCCATCAATAATTAACATATATTTTTCAGAAAAGAAAATTTGTTAGTCAATAAAAAAATGCTTAAGTTTGATAGCAACTATTTGTCATTAGAAATGGAGAGCGCATTGTTTGTAAAAAAATTATCGTTAAATGTTGCCAGAAACACACAAAAGGAGTTGTATTATCCTAATTTTAGAAGCCAAATTATTAAATACTTCAAGCGCAATTGAGACGAACTTAACAGCATAAAAAAATCTTTTCGAAATACGCAGTTTCTAATAACGAAATTCTTCTTGAAGTTTTCTCTCATATTATTGTCGCACTGCCAAATAAAATCAGAAATATGATTGGTGAAGCATTGTTGAGCCCTTGCATAAACCTGCAAATTTTCGGAGAAATATTTCAGGGAAATTGATCATTTACCATTTTCCGATAATACTGTTTTGTAAAGAATCGTAACAATAGTGCATTTTAAAGAATAATTGTTGTATCTATTCATTCTTTCAATACATCATGTAATTTGATGAACCTACGACTGTTGTTAATTTAGCCATTTATATTGTTTTAGTTCTTTGGATTCTACAGTTCTAGAAGATATTCTATTACGTAAATCCTTTTCAGAACAAACTACTAGAGGAAAAATATTTTAGCTTAAAAAATTTTGCAGAATTTATACCCGCATATTTGTGTAAATGGAATAAAGTCGTCATTAGGCTCTAGTAAAGGTGCAGTATTTCGATTAATTTCAATCGCATAAAACTTTAAATATAGATCTTTTTGTCTACGTTACAATGTTCTTATAGTGAAATTATTTGTTGATTAATAATTAATAAATTATTTATTAACTAAATTAATTAATAAATTAAATTAATTTTGATCTAATTAACTTATTGAATTATTTTTGTTCAAGCAATTCTATCCTAGAACTATTTAATATACCAATACTAGAAACAAAAATCCTTTTAAAATGTTAAGTAATGTTAAATGATACTGTAAAAATGTTATATTTCATAAAAGTAAGGTAACTAAATTCAAGATTATTGATTTAGTTATGCGATGGCTATCTAGAGAGCATAAAACCTTGCTTGTACAGTCGAAAGTTAATTGGACGTCGGAAGGAAAATTATTTAAGTCACATATTTTATAATACGAATATGTTATAAAATTAGGTGACAAAATATGATTGCAGTTTTTGGCTTACTTGACAAATATATTTACCACTTTCAATGCTGTGGTTTTTCATTGATGTATTGAAAATTGAAAGAAACTATTATAACATTAATGCTTAAACTAAGCATGTGGCCGTTGTATATCACAAAAGATGGAATGCAGTGATCTCCATATTTAAAACATTTTTTTTAATAGAAAAAGAGTGAAAACTAAGCACCAATTTTGTAAAACAAGTTAAAAGAATTAGGATATAATATTCCCAGAAAAATAAGCTATGAATGGATGAAAAAATGCATTTATGTGCTATGATAGATCAGATAATTTGATAATGAAGAAAAGGGGCCAGCTTATTGACAAATCAACAGATATGAGATTGATATCTAAATTTTACAAAACGCATATAAAATATTTAAAACTTACACATAACATATACAAAATGAATCATTCCTTGAAAATAAGAAACACATATACAAAAAAAGGAAAGAATATTAATATTTATTATAATAAAATATGCATAAAATCAATCAATAAAAAAATTCCGTATCAAAATTAACATGGTTATAATCAGATGCATATACCTAGAGATGTGGGGTAAAAATGTAAGTTTCATTTAACATTACGAAATCTAAATTCAGACTGCTTATAATCCATCATTCGGCTTTTTGCAAAGATAAAAATTTATAAATATTCCTTTCAATTAAATTTGTGAGAATTTGAATTTTTGTCAAAGGGGAAAATTAATTCGCAGAATATTTTAATAAAACGAACCTATTTGCATAAATAATAAAAATGGCTACTTGCATTAACAAAAGGTACATTCATTTTTAATGTTGATTTTTATGAAACAACAAACTTTTAAATTCAATGTGCAGTGATCGATTTATGAGTTATGTCCAGTGTTCAGATACTATTTTTAATACAATATAACTTTTTAGAAAGTATAATTACGCATTGTTAGTTTGTGTTCTAAATAAATCACTACTAAAAGTTAATTTTGGCTTAAATGTTCCAAAATAATACTCATATTTCTTTGCCAGAAAGCAAAAAAGGATTCATACTTTGTTTAGAATTTCAACTTCCCTTCAGGCTGCAAAACCATTCTGTGATGAACATCTTTATTTTGAATTTGGATGAAATTTCTGTTTATCTTCTCATTATCAAAAAGTATCATGAATGGAAATTGCATCTGAAACAAAAGGAAACACATAATTAAAATAATTTTATGTGTTTTATGTGATGTCATTAAAAAATAACTTTAAATGCCATTTATAAGCACATAGTTTTAGATGAAAGATAATTTTATTTATACAAGATTATAACTTTATTGTTAATTTATTACATAAAAAATTTATTTTTTATTCAATATTAAAATTTACTTTAAAATGTACTTGAAATATTTCTTAAAATTAAATAAAAATAGGAAAAATTATGCGATAAAAAATCGGAATAATTGAAAAATAATTAAAATTTTATAAGGAAGTAAAAATCATTTTTGTGTCGTGATATTTTTGGAAGTTATGAAAAAAACGATCAAAATTTCGAATAATTCTTTATTAATTAAAATTTTTATTAAAATTTCAAGAAATTGCTCCAAGATGCATATTCTTAACTTCCAAAGTATATATGTAGCAAATTTGGCAGTTTTAGGTCAAATAATCTGTCTTGTAGAACGCAAAAATACACACACATATACTCATCTTTATTAGTAATAGATATTAAATTCAATTAAAGGAGAAAGGTTTTAAATTCAGGTATTTTTTCAATGTCTATTTTAATTATTCACCTACGAAATATTCAAGTTTTAAATATCTTTATCCCTTTGAAGATTACATTTAAGTTTCTGATTTAAAGAAGAATACCTTCACATATCTACCAACTAGTAATTGAAAGTAACGATTTTCTATTTAAAAAAAAATCATTCAAGTTTTGAAAATTTCACAGCTGTAATTCCTGAATACATTTAAATTTATATATAGTTTCTTCATGGATCAATTTATTGGTAATTATTTTGATTATAAAAAATATTTCGTTTATACGGCACGAAATTTCAATTATGCATAATTCTTTTTCCAAAAATTCATAACTTTTTTATCTTAGTGCTTATCCGTTCCAATAAAAAAAAAGATAATCAACATAATTTGAAAATTATATTCATTTAATGAATAAGTATAAAAACAGATTGACTGATACCAATTTAAACAAAGATAATAAAGAATATGAAAAAACTATCACACCTTCCTTTAAAAAACACAGAGCACCCTAATGAAGAAATTTGCATTTATGAAAAAGGTTTAATGAAATTAATTTGGTTTTAATATCTTTAATCAATAAATCAGGCAACGATTAAATTTTTTAAAACTGAACCTCTAATTACACGCAAATAAATCATATAAAATGATACGTATGGTTTGTATTCAAAATATGCAATAAATGCATGATTTTTGTATATTGTTTTCAATTTTCTTTTGAAATTGGATTTTAACCATAAACATTTAATTAAATTATTTGCTCCAGTGATTGTGATAATATATTACAGCTATCTTAAAGACTTTAAAACTATAATTTTCAAATGACTTTTCATTTGAAAATAATAGTAACAGTAAAATAATAGTAAAATTGAACTTATAATAAACAAAGTTATTCATTAAGTACTCGATTATGTACTTTTTTTTTTCTTTTCTTTTATATTCCGTTTTGTGTTAATCCCTTAAAATATGCTTGAATGGTGCTTCATGTTTATTTTCCGTTATCTTTTTAAAAATTTACCAAAATTGTTAAAAAATCAGCTATTTTTAGGATCCAATATAGTAAATTATAAATTTCCTTATTCTGTAAATCAAAACTAAATCCAATGTTTTGGACTAGATTCGTTTAAATAGTAATTTTTTAATGATCCTAAGCTTCCAATTTCAATCAATTTAATCCGACCATATTCAGTTTACTAATCATATATAATCAAAAATATAAGCATTAAGAAATAAAAACCTATTTCTGAAACAATTTAAATTCAAATTATTTCGGAAACGAAACTAAAAATTATTTCGGAATCGAAATTAAAAAATTATGGTCAAAATTCATGGTTAAATAAAATTAATTCACATACTTTACCTGCCGTCAAAGTTTATTTAACTAATTCCCAACTATGTGATTCATCAACCATATTTTACCAAATTACTCATTTAGAGTGAATAAAAAGAGACTAATTGAGTACACACTCTAATTCATAATAAAATTATTTGAAATAAGTTTGCGGCATATTTTCATTTTTGGAATTCAGCACAAGGAAATGTTCTGCTAAAATGACGGATTTACGATACAAAAGAGCAAACACGGATAAGAGGACTATGGCAAAAATAATTTTATCGACCTCATTTTCATGACATAAAATTTTTACTGATGCACTTATAGTTGAAGTGTTTAAACATCTGTTGCTAAAATTAATATCTAAATAAATAATTCTCTTCAGCGATTTCCCAAGACGGCGTTATTTAGCTATAGGAAGTCTACAATAATTAATTCATCGTGTTTTTACAGGTTTCGAATATAAACAAAAAAAATGGATCTTGATACAGATATATTTCACATGGATCTTTTTTCGATTAGTTAAACGTGTATCTATGCTCTTTAATATTGTCTAAACGATGAAATGAAAGCGAATTCAAGGTGCAAATGAGTCGATTGCAGAAAGGTTTTGAAAAACTTTTAAGAAGAAGGAGAAATAATTAATTGCAAAACTCATTTAATTACATATTTATGTTTAAGAATAGGTAATGTAAACATGACACTTATAAGATACTTAGTACATAATTTATAGTTTTATATGTGACTGAATTAACATTTTTAAATGTAAATCAATTGTTTAAGAGGCAACAACTTATTGATTATTTATATAATTACAATAATGTTATTCATCTGTAACTTCTGTATTTGACACTCTTTTAATTTTCTAGTATTTTACATTTTCCTGTTGAATTTGCCTTCATAAACACCATTAAAATCCCTTTTTCAGGGCCAATTAATTTTATTCTATGTTGATTTAAATTAAGGCCTTGGAAACAGGACAATTAAGTTCCACCAAAATTATTTTTATAATAATTGTGCTGACTTTGATACGTTGTCAGACTGCGAGTTTCTTTGCATGTCAGCATATATAAGAACAACACAATAATGAAGATAAAGGGAATTTGAAATTTTGCCTTGATACTAGTCTTGTAAATCTAAGACAAATTTTGAGCCCAATCGATTAAAATAAATAGGATCTTTAATATTTTACAAAGTTAATTACAAAACGCATCATATTATACAAGAAAATTGAGGGTGGGCCACTCCAGCTGGTTTGTTCTTGTACAAGCAACCATCAAAATCACAAGCACATTTTATATATCCTTTAAAACACCAACTTATTTTGAAAGAACGATCGGAAGATCAAAGATATTCTCAGAGTTAAATTCTCTATATTCATTATAGAATGGATGAGGATACCCAGGATTGGATGATAGTACTCACAATTAAACTGGGAATTACATATCATAAACTGCAAATTTACTGAAGACAATTTAATGTGAAGTTTATAAAATATAATTTTAAAATATGCTTTGATTGAATAATCAAAAAGCTGAATATTATACCTAATTTTAATATATTTTTGGGACCTAAACAAAGTTTTTAATGTTTAAAATCACTCAATAAATTCTATTTTAAAAACTCTGTTTAAAAGATTTTCATATCTATCTTTATTTATCTTGATTCATTAAATGTTTGTAAACTTGGAAAGTGTTATAAGTCTTTCATTCACTTCCTGGTGTGTAATAGTTTTGATTTTTTGTATGTATGTGAATTGTATTTTTTAAAATTAATTTTCGGTGAAAATAAAAGTAAAAATTAATTACAAATTTTACACGAAATTATTTTTTTAAATATAGAATTTAATTTTTAGTTGAACAATTAATTTAATTAAATTCCAGTTCAAACTAGAGGCGTCATCTAGTGGTAAATTTTGAGAAAAAACATTTATTTCAAGATTGCATAACATTTATAAGAGAACATAAATTATACGCTAACAAAAGATAAAAGAAACTAATTTTTAAAAATTGATTTTTTTTTTTTTTTTTGCATACTAAAAATGCAGGCTCTTAAAAATTGTTTTTTAATAAATTTATTTATATTATCAAATAAGCACTATAATCGTATAAAGAGAATGCACTATAATCGTAAACAAACAAAATCATGTTTGAGATCACAATAGACCTTTACATTGAAGACTGGCCAAAGAACACACAATTTTTAGAATCGCTTCCGCTTGACAAGAAATGTTGCAAATTATGCATTTTTTTTGTCACCATCCAAAGTGCAGATTGTGGTTGAACAGCATTACATAACCTCGTGCTTTGTTCGATATTAGCAGGCGCCATGACATTGATGATTTAGATTGACTTGAATTGGAAACTTCGAATTCGATCTAAACCATAACGCGCTATGTCAGTATTAGAGCTCACCATTGTTTTTTTTTTTTTTTTTTTTTTTTTTTTTACAAAAATGCGATTTCTGCAAAAATTTCCAAAAACTAGTAGATAGTCTTCATAGAGTAGCAGCTGCCATTGCACTGAAAGGGGTCGCGCCTCATATCAGTAATTGGCACATCTTCAGAATAAAAAAAACATAATAACCTCCGAATGCTTTTAGAATTGCACTGTAAATCGAGTAGCCTAATGGTAAAAGGTTAATGTTCGTGGTAATAATAATTAGTAGTGTTAAAAATATTGTTATTTAAGATTCTTAATTTAGTGCTATTTATCTTAAGTATTTAAAAAATATATATATTTTATATTTATAATCTTTCCGAGACTTCAGAAAACAAATCAGTTCATAAGAACTGAGCGCGTCTTTTAAATTCTTTTAGAGAGTAACAGAAATGTAGATCACTACATTCCTAATCTCTTTGTGAAGGTTAATGGTAATTAATTGAAATTTTACCTAACTTATCCTACGCATGTGACTTTGGAATTATGAAAGAAAAAAATATGCCGCACTTTTCACATGCTCAGTTAAAATTTATTTTCTTAAAATGGCCTTTTTTACTTGAATATTTATAGAATTAACTTTAAATTTTAAGAACAGTGCTTCAATTTTACATTCTCACACATTCATAAATTGTTTGTTAAATTGACATTAATTCGCTTCTGCACAAGCGTAAAAAACCTGAGAAAAATTGGGATTGTCTATAAAAGTCTTTACATTTTATCAATTATGAGTACTGATTTACGAAAATGCAAATAAATATTGCTCACAACAAGCAAAAAATTGCTAATGAGAGTTGATAAACATTATCAATTTTCTAACCCAAAATCGTTTCCTCCTTCATCAGTTTCTAGTCATTCACTAAATACCCTAGTTCACTGTAAGTATATTATTTTAAGTTTCAGTATTAAGTTCAAATATATTGTTTACATGTTCGAAGTTCAAAGATAATCCGTTCAAACTTTCTGG
>JAPMOR010035136.1:0-52956 GCA_026543865.1 Argiope aurantia | reverse complement strand
ATATATTTGTCAAAATTAAAAGCTCCGCAAGGAACAGAACAGTGAGACAATTCTAAAATAGAATTAGTTATATATTTGCCAAAATAAAAAGTTGGACAATGAACATAACAGTGAGAATCCTCTAAAATACAATTAGTTATATATTTGTCAAAATTAAAAGCTTCACAATGAACAGAGCACTGAGAGGCTTCTAAAATACGATTAGTTATATATTTGCTAAAATCAAAAGTTGAGCAAGGAACAGAACAATGAGAATCCTATTCGAAAATCCTCTTTTCTTTATTTTCCCAAGTTGAATACCATAGTAGGGTATAATCTTATTTATTTATTTATTTTTATTTCAGCACGATAATCTATTAAACGATTAGATTTAACGAAAACATAGTTTAAAAATATTATTTTCTTTGTTTCTTCTAAGTCCGATGACGGATAAATTTTTTTTAATTCCTGTTAATTTGAATGTTGGAATTCTATAATGCGGGCTGTCTGATCTAGAGCTACCAAATTTAGCACAAATATACTTAGGAAGATGAGAATGTGCACTTCTTTCGTCCTATTAAAACATTTTGATTAGAATTTTAATTACTGCAAATATCAGTAATATTTTCACATTTTTCTGCTATAATTTCAGAAAATGTGATTATACAAAACCAAATTTTGCAGCATTTTAAGACTAAAAAAATTTTATATTGATATTTAACTTTCGCACACATTTTTCCTCGATTTTCGCAATTTTTAAAAACAGTTTTTTGCATAAAGCTGTTTGAAATTCAAATCGTTTCTGTTGTTTCATCAAATATTTAATGGCATGATTATTTTTTCCATTGTTCCACTGTACCATTTAAATGAAGAATAAAATACTGAAGTTGTATTGCCGTGAAAACTAGAAGACAGATGAACCAGATAATTACTCTTCTAAAAAGACTATGACATAATAGGATTCGATTCTGTTACGATAATTCATGTATCTAAAGAGCAGAACAGGTGTAAAGCTTTCAAAGGAATGTGTTTTAACGTTTACTGTAATTTGATGCTTAGAAATATTTTCTTGTGAGAGTCATGAACTTTATGTTGTATAGAAAAGATTTAACTCAAAATGAACACAACAAATATCCCCTAGAACAAGCTGGACAGACGGCTATTTTGTAATAACACGAGATCTACTGAGAATAAGTACCATTATCCTACACCATATCGGCAAGAGGATGTTTTGGTATTCTAAATATTTAAAGTCAACGCAAACCGTTATGCTGCAAATCTTCGCTGGAAAACAGAATCTTTCAAACGATATTTTTATTATTATTATTGCTAACTGAACTATATAAAATGTAAAACAAAATTTATAAGCGCAAGTTCTATCTTAAAACAGTGCAATATAACACAAATTCAAAAGTAATAGAAAAATTGAATTTTAAATCGTTTTTTAATCAAGATTAAAAAATTATTCTTTAGTGCAAGAAAGACCTTATATCAACACAGTTTGTAATGATATAATTTTAAATAAAACTATATATTTTTTTCAATTTTTTCAAAAGTACATTTAACAAGTATAAAATACCGAGCTTTTATTTCTCTCGGCATTAATACTAGAAACAGTTTTCAAAATGTAGATTAAAGAGAAAGAAAAATTATTTCGCTTACAATTTGCACAAAAGGAAGTAAATAGTATTATACAGTGAATTTCTTATGTATTAATTGACAGTTTTATATATATTAAAAATTGTTTAACAAAAGAATATTATTTATATACTTTTACACTTTTAAAGAATTATTTTGCGATATCTTTTGAAACTTTAGGGGTGGGACAACATTCAATCAATGATGATGCATTGAGGGGTCAGAAGCTAGCACGTGATTATTCTTTAATAGGACACAGTGTCTGTGATATTCTGCTGCGATTTCCCAAATGCACTATATAATGTACAGAATATACAATTAAATAATGTCATCAAATATTTTTTCGAAAATGATGGGCGACGAATCCTAGGTGACCTTTGATTGCATATATAGAGGTCATGGGCTTTCATATGAAATAAAAGCTGGTGAAATCGAGACATTAATTGGGATTAGGACAGGTCTTTGGTTTTTCTAATTATTTTAAACGCATATATAAACGAATTTAAAGATAAATATTAATTTTAAATATTGATTGAAAGTTTTACCAATATTATTTATTGTTTTATTAATTAATTAGAAGAAAGCTTCAATACATTATACCAGAAAAATTAGAAACCGATACCAATATTTTTCTTCTTTGTATATGGAATAGTGATTCCGCCGTTTAATCATGAAAAATTGATTTTAATTTTATACATTTTATGCAATAAGAGGAAAAATTATACATGGTTTTTATCAAATTTTCTATAATATATCTATGACCAATTTCTCCAAAACTATCATACTTCTCAAATTCTATTTTTTTTAATTGCTGATGATGTTTTCTGATGCTCAATAAATGCTCGGAGCTTTTGGGCGACAAATCATTTTACAAATACCGATACAGATATTTTTACAATATATGACATAGAAAATCCTTGAAATACAAATATTGTTTTGTTATCCAAGGTAATGACTATCAATTATAATCTTTTAAAAATACTTTTAAAAAGAAATTTCTTCCATAATGTTTTAATTTTTTATCTGAAGCGCCTCACTATCTAATTAAATGTAACACATTTTACATAAAGTGGAATACATGAGCTATTTTAACCTTTCGCTGTCTTGATAAAGGCTATAATATGGTATTCTGAAATCAGATGAACAAAAATATTTCTCTTTTAATATATTTGTATTCAAAATATTTGTACCATTTTGTGTATCTAACATTTTTTCATGAATAACTAAATTCTTAGGAATAATATATGAAGATAATTTCATAGCTGATTTAATTTTGATTTCATAGCTGATTTTTTTAAATACATGAGCTTATTTTTGAATTTTGAAGATGATATTTATTGACTGAATTCATTTTGACAAGTTATGCAACGATGTGAATCAAGCAGTAAAAAAGCAGTATATTTTTTCCACTTTTTATTTTACTGAAATTCTAAGCTTTTCTTATAAAAATTTGTTTTGTCATTTAGCCCATATTAATTAATATTACATTTATATTTCCTTTTTTACCAAGAAAATATAACTTCAAAATGTAAACAAAAATGCAAAGCGCATGTTAACGTTATTTAAAATCAATCAAAAATATCATCACAAACCTTTACGAAGAAGGCAAATCAATTAGCCCGTTGCTTTGTTTTTACACAGTTCTCAGTAGTTTAATCTGAGTACAACGAATAACAAGCAAGCCAAATGCAAGGAGTAAGCTAGTGATATTTTGAAGCAGAAAGTGCGAAACTGAGTGCCTGCGCAGTGCAGACGACATTTCAAACTGATCGATCGACAGAATCAACTCTCCGTTGCCATTTCGTTAAGCTAAAACAGCTGTCAAATATGAAGCATCGGAGAAGATTAAAAGCTCTCGTAGATGTTTAAAAATGGAATTATTGGAGATAAAAAGTTATATAATAAATAAAACAAAACGTCTAAAAGTTTCATCATTAAAAATATAATCATTTAGTTAATATTATAACGACGACAGAGCTATGTTTCTTAAAATAATGTATATTTCGATTCCAACTTTTTCTGAAGGACGTTTGAAGATACTTTTGACTTTTTAATCATAGAAAGTCAATTATTAAATTAGAGAAGTAAATAAAATAAATTACTATGAAAATGCCAAATTTCCTGAACAATTTAAAAAGCAATTGAAATAATAACATTTTCATAGCATTTAACACAAACATTTCTATGAAATTCATTGATTTAGACTTTTCTTTATAGATAAATAATATTTTTTGATATTATAATCAAAAATATTAAATTGTATAAATAGAAATTGTAGTCTGGAAATTAATAAATTAAAAATTTGTCTCTTTGGCGGACTTGATTGCATGATGTGACATATTTTTACGTCATTCAAATTACAGAATGAAATTCAAATTCAAATTCAAATTGCAGCCTAAAAAATTATTAATTTAATAAAAATGAAAGTGCAAATTCTGCTTTTAAATTAATGCCCGACAGACGATTGTGAAAACATTTCAGCTGAAATGTTGTAGCAAAAAACAGAGATGAATTATTGCAGTTCATTTACAGTTTGTAGATTGTGACGATCACCTGGTCCTTCAAGTATTCTAAAGAAAAAAAAATCGCACGGCGTCAAATCTGGTGATTATGGAGTCATCAATCCATTCGTGTATGCGTTTCGTAATCAAGGGCAATGACACTATCACAGAAATGTTCGTTGAGAAAATCGAACACTGCAGATATTCGATGTTGTCTGACACCGTCTTGCATAAACCACGAGCTATTCTTGCCCTCTTCCAAAGCATTTTGAATGGCTACAAAATTATGGAGGATGTCCATACATTTATTTTGCTGAAACATTCTTTTGGTGTCCAAAAAAGGATCCAATAAATCCTTTGGAGGAAATGGGGTCCAAACAATGATTTTTTGGTGGATGTCGAGATGATGTAAGGCTATATGTGGATTTTCCAACTGAGTCAGTTCTGCTTATTATCATTACAAAAATACCCCTCATCAGAGAACCAAATGTTTCCAACATCGATTTCGCAGGCATCCAACTTCATCAGCATAACGTTTGCGAACGTCTCGCGTGCATTAGTAACGTCATTACTTAGATGTTGTCGAGTTTGAACCATGTAAGGAAACAAATGAAGACTCTGACGCATGATTTAATGTGTAGTCATTCATTCGTCGCAGTCCAATCTGACAAGCAACACTGCGAATGGAAATTTGGGATCGTGATCGTTGTTAAATGATCTGCAGAACGATTTCATCATTCGCCTCTGAAACTGCTGTGTTTGCAAACTGCGCCTCTCTTTGAAAACTGCGCCTCGTTACAATAAAACTGTGGCCCAGGTGATGAAACTTCAAAGCAATAAAAATACGCTGTTCCAGTGAATAAACCATTTTCGGAGCACATAATAGAACGGGGATGGATCAACGCGTGCCATTGATGGCACGCGACACAAGAGGTTTGCATTTTAGTTCAAAATAACAAAATTCAGTATAAAGTATTATGAACAAACGCGAGTGTTCCCCTTCCATTTGAAATTTTCCATTCCACTTTTTAAAAAACACATATATTTGTACGGCTGTTAAAAATTCGCTTGCTGAAAAGGAAATTGATTTGAAAAGAATTTTTTCAGTAACTTCAGTAAATGATGGTGGAGAAAAAAAGTTTTCATTAGTTTATTTCAAACAGACTTAGGGCAGCGATTCTCAACCTGTGGGACGAGCCCCCCAAGGCATGCGCGATCATACTGGAGGGGGGGGGCACGAGAAAATATTTAAAAAAACTGATTAACTGACTGAAAGAAAAGCACACATACACATGGAAAATAAAATACATTTCGACATATTTAATAACTTATTAAAGTAAAACAACTTACTAAATCAAAACATACTAAGTTAAAACAAATTTAATAATTTTTATTGACTTCCTGGGGCCTGTCTTGCAGAGTAAAGTTTTTTTGAAGGATGGCTAAATATTAGAAATAGCCTCTCTCAGTTCTACCGAGATCTATATTTTTTCTTCAAAGAAGCCACAGAAAATCCAGTTTCACAAAGGTAGGATGTTAAAAATGGTAATAGAATGCGAAATGCCCTTGTTTTTAGTGCAGAAAAATCATCCTCTACTCCTGCCCAAAATTCAAATAGTGATTTATTACTAAATTGTCTTTTACTTTCGCCACTTGTCGTGAAGTTTATGAATTTTTCTTCCTCAACAATTGAGAGTCCTTCAGAGTCTTATGAAATAGATCCCTAACTCACTCGTAACTTGCTATCAGTTTGTCGTCAGCAAGAAAATACTTTTTAAAATTCTTTGACAGCATGGCTAATTGATTTTCAGTGGTTACACAAATAACTTTTACATGTTCTTCTTCAGCTTTGTAAGTTTTAGTATAATCATCCACATTTGCAAACATTGTTAGATTTCTTTGAGTAAAATTTCTGCTCCACAATTCCAATTTTCTACAAAAAGCATTAACTTTATCACTCGTATCCAACATATGTGTATTTGTTCCTTGGAGTTGAAGATTCAAGTTATTTAATTCTCGAATATGTCGACCAAGTAGCTCAATTTAATCGCAGATAAATCATTGCGAAAATTCACAGCTTCCAGTCTGTTTTCTTCTTCTAGGAAAATTGCGATTTCTTCTCTTAATTTATAAGTACGTTGCAAAAATTTCCCACGTGGTAACCATCTTGCCTCGCAATAAAATAGTAATGCTGAATGTACTGAACATATGTCTTTACAAAGTGCGGAAAATATTCTCGATTTCAGGGGGTCTCATTTTTATATAATTTACTACGGTTACATCGGTAGTTAACACAATATTCAGACCAGGACTCATTTCTTTCGAAGCTAAAGCTTCTCTATGAATCATGCAATGTGTCCAGATGTACTGAGGTGATTTTTGTTTCACAAGTGCTTATGTACCTTGGAATTTTCTGGACATTGCATCGGTGCATATTCCGACGCAATTTTTCCATTCTATGTTTGTCTCGTTCATAAAATCATTTAAAAAAGCAAATAATGCTAGGGCCGTTGTTTTGAGTTCTATTGATTTGCAGAAAAGTCTTTCACTGACATATTATCACAAAATCGAACACAGGCGATTAAATGAGCATCTTTATTACTATTTGTTGCTTCATCAAGCTGTATTGAAAACAATTTGTCACGCAACTTCGAGTAAAGCTGACACTGTACATCTTCAGCTATATCACCAATTCGACGAGAATCAGTATCATTTGAAACAGGTACGGACTGCAATTGTTTTGAAAAATTATGTCCATAGTTTCTACAATCTCAATTGTTGCTGGAAAAATAAGCTCTTCACCAAAGGTGTCAGGTTTTTTACATCTTGCTATTTTATATGAAACTTTGTAAGATGCAATTAAAGCTTTTTTATTCACATATAAAGTTTCTTTAAAAAATGATTTTTGCTTTTTATATGATTTTAATTTTAATTCGAATAATTCTCTGGGTTTGTTGACGTACTCACTATGAAGCGTTTCAAAATGTCGTTTAAGTTTATTAGGTTTCATGCTGCTTGCGGCCAATATTTTTGAGCAAATGATATACAGGGGCCTTCTTCATTTACTTCAGTACTGGTAAATCCAAAATTTAAGTATTCTTGACAATATTTTCTTGATTTTATTTTCGGAATCACGCTCGTCTGTGTACCTGTTGATGCTTGACTGTCGTCTAATGCTCGCTTACTTCCGCTGAAAAATTTATCCAAAAGTCTGCATAAATCCGCTGCCGTAAATATTTAATAATGTGAATTGCAATTAACACGAAAACATATACAATAACATAAGCATTCACGATATATTGAATAGCGATAAAAGGATCGATTCGAATGGGATTATCTAGAATTGAAACTTGCGTTACCGCATTTCCTTCTTCCTATGAGAAAATATCTGCGCATGCTCGAGACGGCATCGGTCGTGTGGATTCTCTTCCACAAACATTACTTATTTTGTTCTCTTTTGTTTAGTCTTGCTTCTGTTTTATTTTTTTTATTATTCGAAAAAATGTATTCACAGTTTCTAGATTTAGCTCACCCCGTCTAGGTTAACTTTCATGAATGAATTTTTATACTTTCATATTCTTTTAAGGTCATCTCCGTGTTTGGCTTTCATTTCAAATATAATATTTAAATTTTCCTCGCTTTCATTCGCTTCATCTGTTTACTGCCCGCTTTGCAAAATGCCAAATGTGGTTTCTCGCCAATGTTGGCTAGCTTTTACTCTTTTTTTAATAGTTAGTTAAAAATAATTTTAAAACAGAATACAAAACACTCAATATGCATTATTATTGTATACACTTTATTGTAAAAGGGGGGTGGGGGGGCAAGATGAAAATTAAGATTGAAAACTGGGCCGAGAATACAGAAAGGTTGAGAAACGCTGACTTAGGGCATTCGATTCTTAAACTCCACTGCATTATTTACCAACAAGGCTTGTGTTCTAAGAGTGGTTCAACATCTTTTGATAATATAATGGTCACAATATAATGACATATAATGGATCTCTTATATCATGATAAAATATATTATAACATAATATATAAGGATCTCTTATATCATGATAAAATATATTATAACATAATGTATAAGGATCTCTTATATCATGATATATAATGATATATAATCATCTCTTGATAATATAATGGACTATGGTTAGTCACAAAAATAGTCAACCTCATATCGTTGTAAGCTTGAAATAAACGAAATTAATAACAATAGAATAGGTTTAAAGTAAAAGAAAAAAACTTTAATTGAGGCTTTCTGCATGAAGTCAACTCAGTGTATAATGGCTTACTAGTGTATAATATTCGCTGGTTGAGACGCGGGAACGTACTTCAAAGATTTGTTGACTGCTTGGAAGAAATCAGACTGTTTCTGCAAAATGAGGAGGAAATTGAACAATGCTCACAGTTGTTGATGTTATGTGGCTCTCAAAATTGATGTTTTTACAGACATATGCCAACATTTCAATGAATTGAAAGTAAATTTTCAAGCCACAAATAAAATAATTATCGTCATGATGGATTTCATTCGCTCTTTTGACGCTGGATTGCATGTTTTCAAGAAAGATATTATTACAAAAATTGCAAGTACTTCCTAAATTTGAATACGCACACACACACACACACACACACACACACACACACACATATATATATATATATATAGATATATAGATATACATAAGAAACCAGACGAAGAAAAAATTATTGAAGAATTTATTTCCGAAATTTTCTGCAAGATTTTCTTAGTTCAAAGAATTATCGGAAACTTTAAAGTTTATTAAGTACCCTGGTGTGACTTCATTTAATAAATTGAATTAGTCCCAATTCGATTAGTTGGAAACTAAAGAATTTGAAATACAACTGATTGATTTCCAGTCTATGTTCAAAAAATTATTGAAACAAGGGAAAGGAATTGATTGAAACAAAAAGATTAACAAGCAATATAAATAAAAATGCCAGTAACAAAATTTTGGAAACATGGAATTCGATTCCAGACGCATTTAACTGTTTTGAAAGACTGACTAATGCTATTTTAACCATATTTTCATCTACCTATGCCTGTGAGTGATTATTGTCAGAGGTGAGACATTAAAGACTCCCATAGAAACCGTTTGGCAGATGTCTACAATTCTGCATGCATTCTGCTAAAAGTAACATCTTATAATCTTAATATAAGTTATTTGTCATCTAATCTGCAACCACAGAAGTCACACTAACGTTACTTAAATTTGAATTACTCGTATAACTAAAACCTTTACTTCTATGCAATGCAAAATATATTTTTTCGTAGTAAATAAAGAGTTTTGAGTTGTTATTATTTAGTTTTATTATTATCCCAATAATCGCGAGTCAAAATTATTTGACGGTACTCTATACCTCATTAAACATTTCTTAAGAAAAAAACGGCACGTTGATCCATAAAGGTTCGCCACCCCTGCACTAGGATGTCGAAATGATACCGATCTGAAAGGACGAAATGCGTACAGAATAGCAGCGCCATCTAAAGATATTTGGAACTAATTTTGAAAATTGGTGAGAGTAAATTTCCTGGTTATTTAAGCAGAATGAAGGAAACTGTACATTTCTATCGCCTTCAGTTTTTAAAATTGATTTTTCAAATCGGCCATCATTTCTAGCACACCCAGTATCTAAACACCTAAGGATAATAAAAACCTTACAAAAAAAAAAGAAAAGAAAAGTTCTGCCCTATGTATTTTCAATGCGCCATCTGTTGACGTTCAGGTGAATCAGCACATAGCTACTACGTTATTGAGGCGGTTCTCAATATACCATACGGCAGTTTCCCATATTTCAGCTTCTTTCTTATTTCATTGGAAGATTGATGCCATACCAAGGCATAAATCTATTGTTCTGACACAGTCTTTCCCACAAATACATTCTGTGATACAAGATTCAGTTCGTGACTTTGTTTGTATTTCTGCTCACATGTTAGTGAACAATTCCATTATATCGCAATTTAATATTACTACATTTACCAAAATATCTTTATTTTGAAGCTACAATTATTTATGTATTTTTCATTTCTCCTCTTAATTTGAAAAATCGGAATACCAGCAAACAAGCGCTAAACATAGAATCACTGTTGAAAGATATAGGCAAGATTCTGCATGTGACGTTATGATGTCTCTTTGTCACTTTTTATAAAGCATTTCTTGTTACGAAATCATTTTTTTTTTCATTTTGTTTTGGTCGTTTTAAATGCTCGCTAATTGAGGTTTAACTTTATTAATTTTATTTTGTCATAAATTAACAAACTACAATTAATTTTTGTTGTTGCTGTGAACTTTAAATATATATAGTTCCTTAAACTGAAGGAGTGCTGGAAAAATCAATTATATTTTTTAACATTTAAATATTTTTTAACATCTCCGATAATGAACATTTTAATTGTTCTTTATCGGAGCTTATGTGTGTCGATGAAACCGTATAAAGACGCTTTGGTAACAATATAGAAGAATGCACTTAAAGAAAAATTGTATTCGATTTGCTTAGCTGTTGTAAAAATAATACGTTTTCTTCTCCACGATATAAAGTAATAATCTTAAAGCGGTGAACAAAGTTTTATTAATAGCATATATCCCTTATTATTCGCTAGGAATTTACCACTATTTTTGTAATCTATTTCACTCAGATTATATAAATATTGGTACATTCCTACTTAAAAATGATGAAGAAAATTTATAACAATCTCACTGCGTGATTATCACTGTGAATTTTACTAAGCAACGAGTTTTTTTTGAAAATGTAAAAAAAATGAAAATTTCATGATGTGAAATCCAGGTTTGCAGATCGATGTAACAACGTTTCTAAATTCGCCAATTTTTCCTTACTAATCAGAAAAGTGATACTTTTATTCATTTTATCTTTTATTTATTTCATTATTCTTAAAGCAAAAAAATTTGGAATAGATATTTATATGAATACATGCATTTGAATCATTTATGTTTCACTCACTAATAGAGGGCGCCTCCACGCTGATGAATTAAATCTTTACTGTTCACAAGATGTTGCTTAAAATGGTTTTTATAAAAGTTTCAAGGTATTTTAAAAGTTATGATTGTCATGCTGCTGTAGAGGCAGTATGCTGAAGAGCATCATGACTTTTTTCTTGTTTGGGTTTTAAACGTCACTTTGTTCAAGCAGTAAAATTTAAGATATCAAATTTTATTAATTTTGTTTTAAAATCAAAATAATAAATTAAATTAGGTATTTTGTTTCTTCTACAGAAATACTATTTTCTATGATTAATCAATCACTCAGAACAATGGTTGCATATTTCTCCGTTTCCTCTTTAGTACCTACTGTTTCTAGGATCATTGACTGATAAATATCAATATATATATTCATTATAGAACTTCAAGAAAGATGGCAGTCCCAAAATAGCCCTAGCGTTGCTTTAAACGGGACGTTAATATAACTAAACCAAACCAAATCACGAAAGATGGTAGAACTTCATTTCATTCGAATTTGAATGAATTGAAGCAACATTTCTTTCTCCAAATAAATGAAAACCATTTTTAATTTTTCTTTGATTGTCAACTTATTGTTCCGGATGATGCTTTTTACACTAGCTTCATATTTCTTCTTGTTATGTAAAGCCGACCACCGCGCCATTACTGAACGAAACAATTTGCACAGAGTAGTTTCATGCTATGAGGCCAACAAATATAAGCCCTCAATTGTTATAAATATCGAATGTAAATCACAGAGAATATTATACTTTTTTATACAGAAAAATGGTAAGGATTGCCATCTTAAACTAATGATATAAAACTTCTGACTGACTGCATCATAATTCCGAATGGCAATTAATCTATTGCAAGTTTTGAAATTTTCATGGGTGATTATAATTTTTTAAACCTTTTATCCCTTATAAAAGCTAATATTTCTCGGTATATTTTATTATTTCATGTATTAGCAAAAAATTGGAATTGTGTAATTCCTTAATATTTTTAAAAATAACTTAGCTTATATTTTAAATATTTCTATTAAAACTGTTTTGATTGAGTTAACTCAATCAAAACAGTCAGATTAAACTGAATAATAAAAACGAAAAAAAAAAAAAACTAATTAATTGCACGCATTTTTTGTGACAATAAAATGAATTTAGAAAACTTAGAGTGATAATGCATAAATTTACCGAGAAATGCATATTTAAAAGTTTAAGAATGAATATAGTATGTATTTATATAATTATTTAACAATTTTAAATATAATTTGTAAGCACGAAAGAACAAGACGTTTCTTGTGGAAGAATTTTTCGTGAAGAAATTAATGTTCATTTACAGTCCTTCTAAAGAATTTTGTGAGAATAATTATAGTTTGGGTAAGATCTGTCTTTATTGATGATTTTCACCAATACCGTTAACAATAATGTGGATGAATTCCTTGGTGACAAGAGAATCTTGGCATCTAATTCAGGTGATGGGTTCTGTTTTGTTTGATTTATATTTGGACACATAATACTGTGATGTTTTTTCTTGCATATAATGCACTTCAAATAGGACCTACAAATCTTTGAATTATGATCTGGTTTCAAACAAATAAAGCACGCCCCTTTTCTTCTTTAATATTTCTCTTTTTTCTTCCAGTGACATATCAGGAGCTTTAAAGCATTCTGTTGTATTATGAAATGACTTATTACAAAATATGCATTTCTTGTCATTTTTATCAGCTGTTTTCTTTTCACTAGATACGTAGGAATTTTATATTTAGGTTTAATTCTTTGGAACTCTTGATCCTTCGCAAAACCAGATCGAGCGAGTTGTAATCTCTCATCACTTTCGACTTCCGATCAAAGAAATTCCAACAAGTTTTCCAAAATATTCGGCTTGACTTAATTTTCAACTCGTTCCCACTCTTTTATAAGATCTTCTGGAAGAGCTGACTCTACTAATGGATACAGCATTGTTTCGTACTTTTCAGATGTCACTCCTAATGTCTCTAATGCTCATAACTGGGTTTCTAATTTATCATAAAGAGCACGTAAAGTGAAATTTTCTCCGTTCTTTGCTTGCATTAAAACAAGATTCAAAAGTTCACGAACATAAATTTGGATCAACAACTCATCTTTAGCAAAACGCGATTTCAATTGTTCAATAGCTTTTTTTATAATTCGCGCCCGACGACGGAAAACTTTCTACTAAATCTCTTGCCGATGAACCAATTTCCGTCGCTTGCAAAAGATATTGAAATTTATTATCTGTATCAATACTATCATCATCGTGAGTTTTTTTTAATTGTCCCCAGAATCCGAGCCAATTCTTTATATCGCCGTTAAAACGTTTTAATTTCAACTTGGGAAGGCGAAAAGTTCGTTTTGTTTCATTTAATACACAGGAAGTATCACTATTTTCTTCTTTCGTAGCCAAAACAAAATCGACTTTTCGTTTTCAAAGCAATCCACTCACTGATCGCGATAATTTTCTACTATGTCAAGGTCGTTAGAAAATTCTTCTTCTTCAATATTTTCCATTTTGAACTATTTTACTCTTATTTTTTCATCTAATTCAAATAACCTTTCAGCTTTATCACTTAAAATATTAAATACCGGTATCAATTCAATTTTACTTACCGGTTTTCACAGCATTTTCAACTTCTTACAACGACTTTGTAAATAATCCCCCGAGTTGTGTTTTCTCCCGTTTTAGATAATCCATAGTCCTGTCACGGATGCCAATTTGTAAAATATCTTCAATAATTGCTATGGATGTATTATAAAAGAGCACTTTATTTGCGATTATTTACATAGAAAGTTTCGGAAGCATATTTACACCGAGAAAACAAAATCTGAATTTAATTACATTGGAGTGGTGTTGAGTTGCAACTGGTATGACGCTTACACAAATTTATAAAATGTTATCAATATAAATGGAAGTCTCTTTATGTATCTGTGTACGCACATCTTCTCCTAAATGTCTTGGCTGATTTCAGCTGTGGTGAAAGCTTATAAGCCAGCTAACAGCTACGGGACACAAGTAATTACTTTTGTCTTGTGATCTTTTTACACTGCGAACCACAAGGTCTCAGGTTTTATCCTACTCAATACAACTTACACATTAGTGACTTCGGACGATAAGCAAAAAAAAAAAAAAAAAAAAAAAAAAAAAAACGCAACCCTATTTTAACCTTCGTACAGTCGATGTGGCGCCACCTACCCGCACCCAAAATCGTCAGATTCATTTGACGGAGCAACCCAAAGTCGCAGACTCACTTGACGCAACAGCAATTACTCACACACGCTCGCCAATTCAAAAGGGGTAAGGCGCATTAAACTCAACAGCCACGATACATCACCACGTTTCACCTCCGACTCACTGGAGGGAGAGTCTGTGGTAAAAGTTTATAAGTAGGGATTGCAATACCGAATACCGGCATTTTGAGCCATTTGTGCAATTTTGTAATACCGGTATTCACAAGTTTAAATACCGTTTTTTCGGTATTTACTAGAAATTTTTAAAATTGCCTCCACTATATTCAGGGATTGCCAACACTGCAAAATAGTATTCGTTTTTTCTCTTATGTCTCCCTAACGGGCAAAAATAATTAGACTGTGAATACAAAGTTGCATCATACAGTCAAGAAAAGTGATAAAATACTGCTTTACAACGGATTGTAAAACCCTCCGCGTTTTTGCGCATGCGTTAGGATGGATGTAATTCGACAAAATAGCAATGAAAGGGAATATGAAAGGAGGAGATGTTTCGATTTAACAATGAAGACTCGCGATGTTATGAGACGTAAACATTACAGATAATTATTAATACAGAAGAAAAAAGGAACTAATGCACAGTAAAATATTTCAGAGCAATTTTTATTTAATAAAAGGGACATAAACATTAAATTATGAAGACTGAAAAAATATTTCTGTTCTTAAAATTTGGTAATTACTTTTTTACAAAATAATAATGATATTTTTTATATTAAAATGTTTCTTTTTTATATGTTAATTTTTTTAAATAATTTTTTGTTAATAAATTCTAATTTATTAATAGCTAATGCAACAAGATATTTCATGTTGCAGTCACCGAAAGAACAGCACACATCATTATCTGAACAATTATTTATTACATTGAAAAATCGCACAGAAGAAAGGCATACCGAAATAGAAAATATTTTACGGTATTTACATAATTATGATTTTAAAAAAAATGAAAAAGAAGAAAAGAGACTAACCAATTCAAATTTAATCAAGTTTATAGTAAAATTTTTTACTCACAAACCTATCCACATTCAGAAGAATTCGGTACAGTTATCGAAGATTATGATGACACTAATATGGATAGTAAAAAGAAATTGTCTCTTGAACAAAAATTAGAATTAGCGATAAATAAAAAAATTTCAACAAACCAAAATACAATACAGAAGTCAGCTATATCCAAAACCATCCGACGAGAAATCGATTTATTTGAAGATGAGGCATTTAGAGGTAAATACTTGGAAAAGTATATCGCGCATAGATGCGTAGATGCCGAAAAAGCGTTTTCGACAGCTGGTAATTTTTGCACAAAATTATGTTCCAGGCTTAATGACAGTACAATTGATGTATTATGTTTTTAAGACCAAATTTCAAAAATTTGTAATAGTACCACAGACTGAATAGTAATATTTACACTTTTTTTTTTATTTAAATAAGATGTTCCTTTACTTTTTTGTGATTCTTTATATACTGTTATAATTTATAATTTACAAATTATTTTGTGTGATATTTACACTCTCTAATAAAACTGGTAAATAAAACAAAGAAACAGCTATGTTTTCTATCTTTTTCTAAAATTTCTACTACCGGTATTAAAACCGGTATCCCGGTATTAAAATCTAAAAAACACCGAATACCGGTATTGAACTTTTGGTCTGATATTGCACTTCCTACTTATAAGGCAGCTAACAGCGACAGGACACAAGTAATTACTTTTGTCTTGTGGTCTTGTTACTCGGCTGCGAACCACAAGGTCTCAGGTTCTATCCTACCCAATGCAACTTCCACGTTGGTGACCTCGGACGATGAGCAAAAAATAAAACGCAACCTACACCCTTAATCTTCGTACAGCTGTTGTGGCGCCGTCTATCAGCAACCAAAATCGCAAGCAACTTCCACCCAACCAAACTTTGCATGTTAATTCTTTATGACAAGAAAAAAAAAATGCCATTAATTTTTTATAATACAAATATTATTTAATTAATTAATAATTCACTGATATACAAATATCATTTTATTAATTAGTAATTCACTGAAAATTTGTCTCTTTTTAGAAATAACTTTGGGGAGAATTATATCTTACAAGAAATATTTTAATATGTTAAAATTCGGAATTTTAAATTTTCAATTACATTAAATTCATTTTCGTGCAATTTAACTAAGTTAAATCATTTTTGAGTATCGTAAATTTTTTTGAAATTTAACTCAGACTATTTTAAAATATGCAACAGAAAAACTCATCTATTCTGCCACTATTTTTTGCATTTTCTATTTATCATTGGTAATTTTATTGAATTAAAGTAATTACTAGTTTCTAAAAAGCTGAAAGAAAGTAAAAAAAATTTTATATCCTTAATCTTCCAATAAACACAAATAAACAAGGCAATCAATCACGTGGGGCGAAATAATAAAAGGATTGTTTGCATTATAATTTATCCAAAATTAGATTTTACATTAAAAATATTATGCATAATTGTATTCCAAGAAACAGAAAATTATCACCTAATAATTTATGTCTAATTCATAAAAAATAAATTGTTTATAACCTTTAAGGTTAAGGTTAAGTTTATAACCTTTACATTGGGATAAATAATGCATTTATCTTGTTTCTTTCTGTGTTGAAATTTGTGCTGTCACTTCAAAGAAAATTAATGGGAAGCCGAAGTTAATGTTTTGATAGATTTAAGGCATATCCTATTATGATTTTTTTCTGATATTAGAAGATTTTTTATACTAGTCAAAAGTAACCAACTCATACCTACTCTTGATTTCTATGAAGCAGTTATTATAATGCTGTGTTTATTGTTCTACTGGCGTATACATTTTCTGCCATCTATCTCTATTGATAGTCAAAGATCTTGGATTATTGCATGATTCCAATTTTATCCTGCACATGATATTTTCTTTTATTGTTAGTTTTTAATGTCTCAAAAGTTTGTAAATAAATCGGAATATAAATAGTGCTGGAAGCAATTTAAAAATCAATTTAAAAACTTTCATTGAATTTCTTTACCACAAAGCATTCATTTTTCTAGTAAAAAAAAAAAAAAAAAAAACTGTAACTTTATTACAGGTTAAATTTTTTTAAAATTCAAAAAATATTAATAATATAAGTATGAGTTGCTACATAATGTAATTTTAAAAATAAACTTATCTCCCCCTCTGCTATTTTTAATAGACTGAATCTTTAAATATTCATAGCATTTAAACTATCAAAAAGCATTTCAACTAATTAAAGTATCAGACACTTTGCTCTTATTTGATATTTTTATTAAGTACTTCATTTTTTATTAAAATAAGTAAACAGACTATAAAACATCAATACCTAAAATTAAAAAAAAAAGAGAGAGCAAGGAGATTTGACAAAATTTGAAGAACAGAATTTAAAAATATGTGATGAACTTTTATTATCTATATGGGTGTCAAGATCCCAGGGTTTATTTTACTATAATTATGTTGCATTTTAAATTATTATTAACATAAAATTATGCAACTCAGCCTTGGAATTAAAAAAGCTCGTCTTCATAAATTAATGCATAATTCCAAACACTAAAGAGGAATTAATTGATTAAGTATGATTAATTGAACAATAAAATGATTGAATTTGTACAAAAAGTTCTTCAGATATTAAAATTACTATAGAATTATTACACAAAAGAAAGTTCATTAATGTCAAGAATGAAAAAATTAGATTCTGGAATATTTCATACAGAAATGTACCAAGCCAGTTCCAATTAAATTTTTTTTATTTGTATTTGTATAGAAAAAATATTTTATTTTTACTGAAATATTTATGACCAACCTTTTTTCTTTGAAAAACGCTTAGTTTATTCATAATGAACAAATACAAATTTAACACTAGAAATATCTGACATTTTTAGGCATAACAACCAATGTTACAAAATTATATAAATGATGTACTCCAATAACTGTAATTTATTTAAATATAAGTTCAATGAAGCAAAAATATAGCATTTATATTCACGATTTCAATTAGTGAAAGCTATAATAAAGAAGAAAATATTTGTGCCTAGCACATAGATTTACGAGAATAATAACATTACCAAATAAAATAATGTTAACATTTTCTATAATACAAATTTAGAAGAATCTATAGTGTAAATATTTAAAAAGACAATTCATGTCTTGTAATTTTATAACAAATATAACTTTCAGTTAATTTAATATTTTTGAAAGCTAAAATATTCATTATACTTTTAAGCATCAATATAAACAAGGGTATGGCATTTTTAAAAATTTCTATGAAGAAAATATTTATTGAAAATATAAACATACAATTTCATAACAAATAACAAGAAATAACCCTTTCAAATACATGTAAAATATTAAGTTTATCAGCAAAATATGTAATGTGAGAATATATATAAAAAGCTTTTCTATCCTTTAATAAATTCTAGAAATATTTCCAGCAACTTAGATACTAATTCAATATACTTTTTTTTTTCATTACTGATATTATCTATATTCAGAAACAAGAAAAACACTTTTCTTATAATAAATTTTACGTTCCAAGAAGAGGAAATATAGAAATAAATATTGTGATAAATTTAAGCTTTTTAATTGTACAATGTACATATAAAAATACAATAAATCATTCAACCGTTTTCAAGAAAAGATGTTTGCTAATGAATATTTAATGCATTCGATGAGAGAATTTTTTCTATTGTGTGCATTTTCTTTTAAAATAAATAATAAGTAGTTACATTAATATTAATATAATTGGCGCTATACTGCGTTAATACACTTTCTTGTGTTTTTATTGATATTAATTTATCTACTAATTATTTATACACTTGATTTACAGCTACGAACGATATTCTTAGAAATATGCTTTAACAATGCAAATTTATGAACTAAAAGATTTATTTTTTTGAAATTTTTGTCATAATTGTAATTAATTAAAATTTAAGAGAAAGTGGTCTGCTCCGATAGCTACTTTAATCTGCACAGCTATATTTCTTCTTTCCCCGTTGCATTTGTATATGTTTAAATCGATAAAGAACGAAGAAATTCTTACAACCGGAGTGCTGCTTCGACGCCCTCTATTGTTTCAACTTTTAATTTGAGAAATAATGTCTTAAAATTTCGCTAGTTGTGATGTGTATGAAGATTCTGTATGCTAAAGCTTCTTCATGTTTTACTCATTTTTCATTGTAATAATTTTATACTTGCTGCTTATCACCTTTTTTCAAATTAGAGGTTGTATGGTAAAAATATATTAACATTTTTGCTGGCCATCTTTCGATAAAAAAAAATGTTTTTCATTTTTCTCTTTTAAGAAACAAATCTAACATTAGTCTGATTATCTGCATTAGACAAATATATATTTGTGGTATATTTCTGCTGCAGATACAATTAGAGATTAAAAAATTGACATCAAAAAAAAGGAGGAAAAGAAAAATATTGAATTTTTATTCATCACCACTAACATTGGTAAAATATTTTTTGTAGCTATTTAATTAAGTATTTGAAGCTATCTGAAGAATTATAGCCAGAATTGTGTCATCTGGTTATCAGATAAATTGTGAACTTTTTTTCCTTTTTCTGTTGCACGAAAGAAACTATGAATGCAGATGCATATTCGACGATGAAAGAATGATTGTCGGTATTAATATATCATAATAAATGCTAATAAACATATTTTTTCTAGCACATCTCTAATAAATAAATAACTGTTTATATTCATGATCATAAGGTTAAATCAAAAAGCAATAGCAACTAAGTTTTATTTAATTAAAAATTAGGTGTCGGTGACTGTGAATCGCTGAAATCTGTTGCTCCGTCAAACACACACACACACATACAAACATCACTGGTGTTAGGTTTATCGCTTTCAAGTAAGATGATTTGAACTGTTGAGAGTAAATATTGTCAACAGGAAGAATGTAAAAGTCAAGTCTTAACCGACACACTCATCAAGAAATAGTTTTCTTCTGAAAAGGATTTGTTGGACTTAAAAGTAAATCTATTAAAGGGTTTACACCATTTCTTGGAAAGAGTCCATTATTTATCAAAAACTGAAATTTTATTGGTTGCGGTTTCATACTAAAGTATTTTCAGATTTTATTAATTTATCCTATAAAGTAGTTTAACACGTATTATTTCCTTTTATCATCCATTTTTAAATTAGTAGCTGTTTCGGTTAAAATATATTAATATTTTATAGAAATGTGTGGCGTCTTTTCAGAATTTTTTCTTCCCTATTTAGCAAAATTTTATTATTAAAATAAGGCGTTCACTTGATGAACTGCATTAAATCAGTAAAACACATTGCCATTTGAATAAATGGAATTAAAGGAAAAATAGTGAGTTTAATAGTTTAATTAGACACAACTATTACTAAATAGGGATTTTTTCCCCTTTAATAATAGGATTATGAAAACCCAATTATCCATTCTGTTGCAGTGATTTTTTTCGACATGTAGGATATAAGTGGATCTTTTTTAGTCATTGTTATTCCACCTTGTCAGTAGAGCAGAAGTGGTGAACATGAGATGGCATTCCTATTGGCCGTTAAAAGGTGCAAGGGTATGCTGTTATGAGTACTGGACTTAAAAAGATTTTATACTTACATCGAGATAGGATTTTAGATTTAATTAAGATAATTTTAAAACAAACTTTTTAAGGAATAAAGACAAGGAGATAAAACAAACAAATGAATTTTAAATATTACATTGTTAGCCAGAGTTAACAAAGGCTGGCATTATAGGATTTGAATTTTGTCCGTGATTCCTTTTGCAAATTTTAAATTTTTTTAGTTGCGTGAAAAGTAATGGGTATTCATTAGTTATTTTTTTTTCAGTTCATTCATAGCTTTCACAAGATCTGCTATTTCATTTGGGATTATTAAAGTTTCTTTATGATTCTTTTGCTTATCTACAATTTTATTGACGTGGCGTCATCTATTGGTTAAAAAGTCAGCGGTGGTAATATTGTCTCATTCTTGTTTGGTTTTTGTAGAAAGAATTGGATTTAATTTGTATTGCATTTTGGATTTTCGGAAAAGCTTCGCAGCCTCCATAGAAAGCAATATGTCCCAATGTTCGATAATTTATAAACTTGGGTGTTTTAATTTTATATTTAATTTCACATATATTAGTTTCGTGGCTCCATTGCACTTTAAACACCTTAACTTAATATCACAATTCTTTGGAGTGTCATTAAATAAGTTGCAACAATAGTATCGAGAAATTAAATTTCTACTTCTGTGCGGCTCTATTATACTCAGATAATTGAGATGATCAGTTTTGAAAAATTTTTCGCCTCATCAAACTTGTCCAAGTTCTGAGAAGTTACTAGTATCTACGCTGAATCATCTTATGTGCGCAGTTAATGAATTCATTATAATAAAAGTAAATTTTCTACTTTTAAGAGAAAACTGATTTGACATTTCAGTATCGTTTTATAGACAAACGCAGCGCCCCCACTATTGGAAATTGGAATTACTGATTGAATTCTACATTTTGAATAAATATCAACCAAAATTTTGCACTGTTTCCAATTTTAATGAATTGAATTTTTATATATTCTTACTTAATCTAATTTATATAATTTAGGTTCAGCTGCAAAATCGAAATTGAAAACATTTCAAAATTATAAAATACTGGGTGGCCATAATTAAACTGACAGTGCTCACAGTGTTCTGTAGCGCGATCTATTTGCGAGAATGAAGCTACATTTTGTAGAAAGATTAAACAAAACGAGAGACGAAGGATTCCGCGAAAAAAAAAATAGTTCCAAAAGTCATCGCTAGGGGAATATGTGGCGCTTCGTAATAGAAAATAGAGTGTTAACAAATGCAGATCAATAAGGAAATAAAATTACCTTTTATTTTGCACATTTGCTGATTTAGTTCAAGTGCAATATGGCAACACTTTTAAAAAAGTGAAAAATTTACATAAACACCGATAAAGTCTCTTTATCTGCAATTTCACTTACTCGGTAACAGAGAACACTGAGCAGAAGTTCTTTATTCAAATTTCACGTTACATCCATTGGCACAGTGCCAGCTGCTTGGGCTTTAAAAGGGAATGCGTTATTTTTCGAAATAATCGGATTGAAAGATTATGTGCAATGTCTCCTTCTTTAGTCGAGCCTGCGTTACTGGTCAAATTCTTTTACTTCAACCTGTGCAACGCATCAGCCGCTCTTCGTGCTTTTAGAAAGCACAAAAAAAATGAGTAAAGGTAACGGTCCTTTGTCAGTTAATGGGCTAAAAGCAATGGTTGCGAAGTTTGAGAAAACAGGTTCTCTGAAGGTTCAGTCAGGCAGAGGACGGAAACCTGTACCACAGAATAAAATCGAAGCAGTTGCCACGGCGATTGTCGACAGAGGATAAGACAATATTGCTGCCACTTCTAGCGCTCGTGAAGTAGCTCGGAATATGAATATGCCTTACAGTATGGTATGGCCAATCTTATGAAATATTATCCACTTCTATCCGTACAAGATGAGCCGTGTGCAAGAGTTACGTCACACTGACCACGATAAGCGATTGACTTTTGCTCTCACATTTCTTGCTAGAATGAAGGTGGATGATGCTTGGTAGTGGAAAATCTTATGGGGAGACGAGGCCCACTTTTACCTGAATGGAACTGTGAATACCCAGAACTGCCGAATTTGGGATGACACATCACCACATGCAGTCACAGCAATTCCTTTACATTCACCAAAGGTAACTGTTTGGTGTGGGTTCACAGCGGAATTTATCATAGGCCCATTCTTCCTTGAGAACATTACCCCGACAGGACCGGTAATTTGTTCTGTTACCGGAGAAAAATATCGCCAGATGTTGTACAGCTTTGTCATTCCGGCACTTCAGCAAAGATAATGCCTGGGGGAAATAATTTTCATGCAAGATGGAGCCCCTCCACACGTTGCTTTACAGGTACAACAGCTGCTACGACAGAAATTCACAACAGAAAGAGTCATTGGCCGCTGCTTTCCAACTGCATGGTCACCTCGGTCGCCTGATCTTACCCCATGCGACTTCTGGCTATGGGGTTACCTTAAGTTCAAGGTCTATCAAGAAGTTGTCCAGGACCTGGCTAAGTTGAAGGATAACATATCACGGACTGTACGGGAGATTCTGCAGACATGTTACTTTCTGCTGTTGTGAATATACAATACAATAATACAATATGTGGTCTACAAACACGACAGCCACATTGAACATGATTTGAATGTGCAAAATAAAAGGTAATTTTATTTCCGTATTGATTTGCATTTATTAACACTCTATTTTCTATTACACAGTGCCATATATTCCCCTAGCGGGCACTTTTGGAACTAATTTTTTTTTTCGATGAATCTTTCGTCCCCCATCTTGTTTAATTTTCCTACAAAAAGTGGCGTCATTCTCGCAAATAGATCGCGCTACAGAACACTGTGAGCACTGTCAGTTTAATTATGGCTACCCTGTATATACTCGCAGTGATTTGTAAGGTAGGAATATGTGGTATATGTGAACAGAAGATATCAGGAAAACATTAAAATCCTGAAACTGCTAGAGTTCAAAAAAATTATCCACACAATTTCTTTAATAATCTTAACAATATCGAAAATACAGTAAATATTAATAACGTTAATCCCATATAACTACTGTACTTTTTCATTCCTATATCCCTACAGCACCAGATATGGAAGAAACGTACGTCAGCCTCCTGCCAATTTGACGGTCATCGGCAAAACGAGCTAACATACGCAAGTAACATAATAATCAAGCTTAATATAGAATCAGTACTGGGAATCAGGTCCTTAACAAGGACCATGAAGTACATACAATGCATGTTTGCCTAACTAGTTTTATTTTGCTGTTAAAGAATAAGTAAATGTATAAAGAATAAATCGATGTTCTTTGCAAAGAACGTAATTATCTACTACTAAACGAGGTTTATTCATATACGAATGGCAAATTTAAAATGTGTTTCAAAACTTTCATAAAAATTATTTAAATTTAAAAAAATTGCAGTGATAAAAATTTTTGTTTTTGTATTTGTTCTTGCAACTGACTTTTCTATTTGTGCATTTGTTGCTGCATCTTAAAATGATAATCACATGAAATAAGCTGACAAAATATGCATTATTTTTATAAAATTTCTATTGGGTACTCCTGAATAATCATGATCTTGTACTGTGAAATAGGTTTTGCTGCCTAATATGAGAGGGAGATAAAATAAATCTGAAAAAATATATTGATATCTTTGGCTTAATCATCAAAAAAGAAAATCTCAATTATCATTGTTATTTTTCTACTAGGCATAAATTAAATATTAATATTCACTTTTAAATATAAAATTAAAGAAGTTCATCTAGTAAATATTTGATAAAATTTTATTATTGTTAAAATACTTTCATTTGCTTTAATTAGCACAATTTGATTATAGTAAATCTAGTTGTTAATGGCTATCTTAACATTCTAATAACTCGTTATTAATTACAAATCCTTTTAGGTGAATATTTTATTTTTACAAATTATGTATAGCAGCGATATGGTAAAAATGTTCTAAATTATTTTTACAATCGATTTATTTTTCTTCCTGGCACTCAGTCATTATTGCAAGCTGACTGTGTACATGATGGAAGATAAATTGTACAATGATAAGACTCTAAATACAATGTGAAGCCCAGAATTGGAGATTTCTTTTTCATAAAAAAAGATGTTTGAGGAAATTTAGATAGCCACTTATCCACAGCAAATAGGATTAAGTGAATATTGAGAGCTATATTCTAAGTTATGGAAAAATATCTTTTTCCTATGCTCAAATGATGATAAAACATTCAATAGGATTTGGAAAATGTATAGATACCTTTATTTTTTAATTTAATTATATTATTGGTAAAATTTCTCATATTTACTTTGAAAAATTGTGTTTTCATTAAGTAAGTCAATTTAACAAATGAAATGTTGTATTTAACTAATTAAACTTTGAAATATTCAAGTGAAAGTGTTAATTTCTTATTTGAATAAGTTTCGGAAAAAAAATGTCTCTATTATTGATTTGTACTTTTACTGATATTAATATTTGCTTTATATCAGACATTTTACGTTTTTCATTTATATTTATTTCGTCTGATCATTTTAATGACAGTTTGATTCTTTAGCAATATAATTTTTTTGTTATATATTTTTAATATTGTTATTTTTGTCATATATTTTTTCCGTCTAATTTAAGACGAAAAAACTTTCAACTTTCTTCGTGTTTCTGGAAAAGATTCAATAAAAATGCATTCTTTCAATTTTTTTTTAAAAAATATTTTGTCTTTAATAAGATTGAATTCAGATAAAAAATAAATATTTTATTATATTAAATTATTTGCTGAAAAAGATTGAATAGTATTAACTTTGCATCTAAAATTAAATTCCTCTTAAAAAATCATATGATCTGATTAATTTTCTTTGGGAAAAAAGATATCTAATTGAATTTATGCTTTTTAAACTTATTTATCCGCTTATGTTATAAAATTGGAACAGTGCAAGCACGTGAATAAATTATTTTTAATTCACAAAATTTTATTTTGTTGTTAAAATAAGATACAATTAAGTGAGAAAATGCAAATTTAGAATTACAGTGTTTGGATTGTTGAAAATGAAGCAACGTTTCATCATTAATTTTGTTATTTGTACAAATTAATGATGAATTAATGATGTTATTTGTACAAATTAAACGAGATACAAATATAATGAATACTGAGCCGACCTTCTCTTCAAAGGGAACCTGGGTGCAAGAAGTCATTTAAAACCCTAATTTTTTTATTTTTTTTTGCTAATACATTAATTATTTCAGAAAAATTACAATTTTTTTCGATGCTTAATACAGCAAATGCATTTAAGTGTTCTAAACACATGCCTGACTAAAGATAATGCTTTATTAATTTTAATTTGCTGACAGAGCGCTCAGCACTTTCTGGAGTAACTGCCAACGTAAAGAAAAGGTTTAACACAGTTAATACATTTAGAAATAACTCATTATAATTATTATTTAGTATGCATTTAATATGTCTTGTTCGTTATTTACATCTCTTTCATTCAAAATCAAATCCCGTAACAAACAAATTTCTTGGATTAGGTTTTCATCTACATCTGTGTTATAAAACCTTACAAAGTTTTTGGAACATTTCTCTAATTTATATTTTGTGTCTTGTGACAAAGCCTGCCGACAGCTACGCAAACACCTTCAATAGCTCCTACTCTCTCATTTAGAATAAATTTCAATTTTTCTGGATTTCTAAGGGTTTAAGACTGAAACCACTTATAAAGCTTAAAGAATAAACGTAGGAAGAAGGTATATAAATTATTTATATCATCATTTTTTAAAATATTAAGTTTTTCTTATGTATAAAACAGATTTCTAATTAAAGGTGAGTTTAATAGAAAATAAAAAAAAGCTACAAAATATTAATTATATTTAATACATTCCATATTATTAAATTTTAACAAAATGAATTATTTCATTTTACTTTACAGGTTCTGAGCATTATTTGTGCCACTTGAAGCTTCAATTCAGTTTCTGGATACTTTTTATAATAAGACACAGTAATTAAAGGTTCGGCAAGACTTAAGATTAATTCCCAGTTACTTGCAAAACATGACAAAATCGTGCCAACTTTCTGAAAACTCGTCAACAGTCAATCAAATAAGATTGGGTTGACGGTGTGCCTAGCCAGGACTTAAAATAGTTAAAAAAATATATAGCTTATAGTTTATACATAATAGTTTAAGTATAGTTTTATAGTTTGCACTTATAATAGTTTAAAAAAATACGAACTCCATATTTTTACGAATTAGCACGTTTTAGGTCACCGAGAATCTCATAAATTTATTTTTTTAAATAAAATCCCGCCTATGAGTGAACACAATTATTCAAGAGCGTTTTCAGCTTGATGGATGAAATTTTGTGTATGGTCCCTACTTTAAATTTCTATCAAATTTTGAATAAAGTGCATTCAGAGGAAATTGGTCAATTAGCAATCCGAAAGCAATTTAACACGATAGCAACAAAACGAAGAACGCTAAATAAGTAATATCTGATGTACAGATTTGATATCTGATGATGTCGTGCCCGCGTTACAACGGAAAGAGGGTCCGGTAGCTTCTGAGGGTAAAGACTCCTGCACACCCGAGGGCAGAAGTTTGTCTGACTTCCAGCTTATATGAAGATATACTCAATTGCGCACCCCCTTTTTACGGGGGGAGGAATGGCATTTTCACACACTTCACAGATATAATACAACGGGAAGAACAATCATGTCCGAGCCAGGACTCGAACGTGAGACGCCCAGATCACGGAGAAGACGCACTATCCCTGCATGCCGGGCGATTTGACAGCTAAAGTATTTCAAATTTGGATTGACCGTCTGTCGATCTGCTCGTTCGTGTAAACGTAGCAACAGCGACTTAATATGATAATTGATCTTATCATTAAAATAATTTGGTATAGAGTTTTGAATTTCACTTGGTTGACAAATAAGGTCTAAAATGTATATTCGTTTTTTTTTTCCATTATTCTACGAAGGACTAAACGCTCATGTTAGGGATTTTGGAAATTGGTGATTCTTGAATTGAGGGTTTTTCTGCATCAGTTTCGCGTGAATTTTATCTTTCAGCATATTTTTGCACGTTTCTTCTCTCACTTTTCTTTTATCTTCCACTTCCTTTGTTTAACTAATTACTACACTATTATGAGATGGCAATTTACCTCAAATACAGCACAGGGCAGAAACTTATTTCTTAACATATTAAGTAAAAAGAAAATTTTTTCTCAAATTTTACTCAACACATTTTTTAAAAATTTTAATCAATTTCAACCTCGATTGATAGTATTCGTTGTAAATACCTCATGAAAAATCTAGTTAATATTCGAAAAAAATATAGAAATTAAAACTCACATAATTTAATTAAATATTAACTCCCCTCTTTGCCCCCCCCCTTTAATATTCTATGATTGACTATTAGATTTATTCCATTGTTAACTTAGTAATAATCATTGGTTATATTTCAGTTGTTAATGGATGTAGAAGTTTTCAACAATCACTCTTATTATTGTTGTTAGCAGAAATATTACGTTTTAATGTTAAACAAATGGAAAAAATACAAACAATAGATGGAACAATGAATCCATCTACTGCTGCTCTGTTAAGAATAATTTCTCTTTTTGCAACTGATCGTTGTGTGACTTTTTTTTTCTTCTGAGCTATGCTTGATGCGTTTTATGAACATTTCAATGAGGCCACGGCCATCATTGGATGGATCGTCCTATGCACGATCTGGGAACTATTGAAATATTACATGTTCCCTCACTTACCCTCAATCGGAGATCTGTTTTTCGATCCCGATTTGGATCAAGATGTTGATACACCATCTGATCCACCTGCGACTAGAGTAGAATCCGTCCTAGTGGTTCGTTCCTACACGGTATTTAGGATTTGCCAGGCTTTAGAACTTCCAGCGAAACTGGCTAATTCTCAATCCAGAAGTCAGATATCCCTGTTTTAGAATCCTATACGGTCTACAAGCGGTGTTCTGCTCTGGGTTTGCCTGCGCGGATGGCTCCTGTCGGAGTGCCAGTTGTAGAATCCTTTGCGATCTACCAGTTCTGCTTAGCCTTGGATATTCCAGTGAGATACCAGTCGCAGAAGGACGCAGAACAAAAGTAACCCACCTCCAAGTGGTGTTCCCAGGGCAACGGTGCAGTTCTTTGGAACTGCATTGGCTAAGAGGCTACTCAAGTATGAAACAAATAATGAACTTTTTATTTAGTTTGACAAAATTACAGACCTATTTTTTGATTTTGCGTTTTAATGCCCCAAAATTTCATTACAAGCATCAAATTCAGAACATGCATAACGTGTATTTATGGTTAACAACTGCAATGTTTTTTAGATATAAGTAAGAATTATATATGTTTTATCCTAAAAAAATAAAAAAAAAAGAATTTAAAATATGTATTTGACAAAGAATTGTTGTAAAACTCACACATGCAGGAAATCAGTAGCGTTGACAGTCATAAATCTGATGGAGGAATCTTATAATGGCTTGAATTTGAAAATATATAGTGACAAAAATTTACAAATTCATAATAAAATTCCTCGCCATATATTTATAGCTGGTTATGACAAAGTAGATTAAAGGGCTTATGGACAGAATCGGCCTTCTCTTCAAAGGGGCCTGGGTACTAGAAGTAATTTAAAACCCTAATTTTTTTTATAAAGCAAAAAAAAAAAAAAAAAAAAGAATACAAATCTGAACAATGTATTAATAATGCATATTTATTTAATGCGGGATTTTTTTTTTGCTAATACATCAATTATTTCTGAAAAATTACAATTATTTTTCGATGATTAATACATCAAGTGTATTTAAGCGTTCTGAACACATGATTGACAAAAGAAAATTCTTCATTAATTTTAATTTACTAAAAGAGCGCTATGCACTTGCTGTAGTAACTGGCAACGTCAAGAAAAGTTTTAATACAGTTATTTAGAAATAACTCATTATAATTATTTGTGTGCGTTATTTACATCTCTTTCATTCAAAATCAAATCCCGTAACAAATTTCTTGGATTAGGTTTTCATCTACATCTCTGTTATAAAACTTTACAAAGTTTTTAGAACATTTCTCTAATACATATTTTTCTAAAGTTGTTACATCAGTGATAAATTTGAAATCAGAAATACTATTTAGTATACCAAAAAGTATTTGGTATACTTTTTAACCCATCTTCTATTTGTACAATAACAGTATCAATTACAATGTTAAAAAATAACATCTAAATTCCTCTACCGAGTATTTTTTTTATAACTTCGGAATATAATCTTTTCCTTTCTCGAATTTGTTTTTCACTAAAATGTTTAAATTATGTGATAGGACTTTTGCTTCGTCGAAAAATGTGTTAAAGTTTGTTCTTAAATTTTGGATTTCAGTTTTAATTTTATTGACTAATTTGAAAGTCGAGTCAAGAACAATTGTTTCTGCTAGAAATAGTTTATTGATAGTGTTCTTAGAAAACATTCTAAATTCATCAGTTATAATACTTGGTCATAAACCAGGATTATTTATATTCTCTTGGTCGTATTTGTTATTGTTATTTCCGTAATTATTTTCTGATACGGTCTTATTTGTATAAGCACACGGTTCTTCAACTAATTTCCCCATTTCAACATTTTCACTGCAAGACTGTGTAGTTGGAGTAGAAATTTCTTCCCCAGTTGAAGTTTGAATTTCAATTTGTGACGTTGAAGCAGAATTAATTCGAAGCCAAGAAAAGTTATCTATTTGTGACTTCTTGTAAAGTTTAGCTTTCCTTCTTTTTTTCTTTTCTGATAATTTTCTTTTTTGACACCCAGAGCGATACTTTATTGGCATGGACATGGTTATATTTAACAATATTAAGTAGTTTATAGAATGGATTATCAAATTAATATATACTATACTATACGCTATTACCTAGTAAGTGAGATAAGTGGCTGTAAATCTACTTACCTTATATTAATAATATTTACACACTTGCACTAGACTATAAAATATACTGTAAACTTCATATATTTCCAAATCTGTCGGCTGCTCCATTTAAACTTCTTCCTTAATTCTTCTTATTCCGGTCGTGTCCGGTGAAGAAGTAATGAAGTGTACATTGCTAGGAGTTGATCGTTTAATTTATCATCGTTTTACTTCTTGTTTCAACAACTTAATATAAACAAATATGTACAGATGAACACATATATTATATTAGATGTAGAAAAAAAGTAGATAGTTGAGGATTTGCAAGCCCATTTGAACCCAGTCTTAGCTTCGACTTCTGTCCGCCGCTAGCGTCCAGAAGTCGCGCCGCTCTGTCTTAACATGTCTGAAGGGGATTTCTTCATTCATAAATCAACTTCTTTCATCCTCCTTTTTATAGCGATCATTGCGTAATAACGGCGTCAGTCGAATCTCCGCTAGCCACGTGGAAACAAACTTGTATACTTTCAGAACGTGTAAACGCTATTATTGTTCAGAACACTATATTAATGCGTAATCACGGTGGGAGCCTCCTCAGTCGCTGAGCCCGAGGACATAGCACCCACTGCACCCCCCAGATGGTCGGCCCTGAGTGAATATTTAATTATTGTTCATAGTGTTGTATGGCAACAGAGACTACTTTCATTTCTTGTTCGTCAGAATGACATATTTCCTATTAATTCCATTTGTCAAGAAGGATGGATTAAGAAACTATCTGAAATGCAGTGTTAAGTGAATATTCATTAGTGTGTATGAGTATGAAGACTTTACTAATGCTTATCTGTGAACTTTCCTTTAAGCTACTTACTGAACTTGATATTTAAAGTGACTACAATCAATTTTCGGAAATGAGAGTGTTGTGATCTTTTATTTATTTGTTTCCATTTCTCACACAGACTAATTCTATCCAAGCTGGTACGAGTCTATTGGTAGAAAATAAACAGTGAAACATAAGGGATGATAAAAGAACATAAACGTCATTTGATGGTTTGTTACTACATAGATGAATAAACTGAACATATCATGTTTGACGTTTAAAATTGTCTCATTTTTGAAAATGAGTGGAGATGCGATCATTTTTTGGGAGTGATCTTGTTTATTCGGATTTTCAGTCAATGTTTCCATCATTAAAAAGATCATCAACATCATTATTACGATTCTATTTCTCTGCACTTCATTAAAAATGCATTATCCACTAACCTTCTGATGTTTTGATTTTTGTTATGATTATATACAATATTATTAATCACTGTAACGGCAGATTAATGTTTGGAAATTTGAAGTTTCTTTTAAAGAAATATAACGCGTATAAGAGAAACATCAACAAATTTCAACTGGCCAGTTTCTTACAAATTATGAAAACTGTTATGCATTAATTACAAAGCAAACTAATTTGCAGAATATGTTTGTAAATTGGATAATTGCAGTCCTACAAAGTACTTATTAGGAAATAAATTTCCATTTTCCATTCATTTCTTCTATTCTGTAAATGACTTTACATGAATTTACGAATAAAAATTAATGCCGTCCACAACAGGCACGCTTTGCATTATTTATAAGTACCAACTATTTATAAAATATTATAATAGAGATGGGAAAACATTTTTTAGTTTGATTTCATATTTTTTATCATTAAAGAAGAATGTCAACATTTTTTTTTTTTTTGCTAAAAATTGTTTTTATATATTCATGAAGCAGCTGAATATTTTTTTATATATTCATATATTAAAATAAGGGGGAAAGAAATATTTTATTCAGGAAATACACGATCAGTAGCGTTTGAAATCCAAATAAAAAACTGCTGTTAATTTAAAATTCGCGAATGCACTAGTACATGTCCGTTTCAGAGGAATTATTGTAAACTAAGTGAGAAAATGCAGTTTCAGAATTACATTGTTTGGATTGTTAAAATAAAGCTACGATTCGTCAATAATTTTATGTTATTCGTTGGAAAACGAGATAAAAATATTGTGAATACCTCAAGTATCTCATCTATCGGGTCCCTCTAGGCACTTGGATGGAACTGAAAGATGCCATTTTAATGGGTCGTCTGTGGCATCGATGCCGACATGCTATACTCAACTTTAACAGATATAGTTACGCGCCTCACTTGATTAATACTGTGATGAATAGCATATTAGCCAGTTAACAACTCTTCTATCCGAACGATCGTTTTGGTACAATTGTTAAGTTACTTGACTGCTAACCAAAAGATTCCAGGTTCTATCCTCGCGCATCCCGTATCGCTTCAATACTTTGTGGTGGTACCTGTTGCTTTAAAATGAAATGTGCTGTGCTTTGTTTTTCTGATTTGCAATAAATCATCTCTGGCGTGTGAGCGCCATCTATCTGTGATTTTGGCCATTTTTGATTTTTTTTGAAATATGCACAAATTTTATTATGAGCATCTTCTTTCTCTTAATCTATATTAATAAAATTATACAAGAAGCTTTTGAATAAATTTATATGCTCTTAAGGGTAAGATTCAAATATGAGATAATAAACCTCCAATGAAAGAAATCGCATAATTTACAAGTATTATTCAAAAAGTAAACTAAACTTGTGAAAAGTTAAGTTCTTTTTGAACCAATCTAATATTTGCATCCAAAAAGAATGTACTACGAAAACCAGTTATAGGTGGAAACAGATAAGTATAAAAGTGAAACTGAATTAGTATTAATGAATAAAGGCGAAAAAGATTTTGTTTCTTCGTTGTTCTTAAATCTATTATACTTGATTGAAGTAAGAATAAGATGAGATTATTATAAGAAGATTCTTAGAACTAAGAAATACAACACATAAAAGTGTAGAATTTCGTTTCGTTTTTTTTTTTTTTTTTTCAAATAGGAATTTTATATCTAGTATTAGACAGTGAGCAGATATCTAGAAATAATTGAATGTAAGAACAATATTTTGTTAAAACAAGAATGAAAATTTATTTGGAATTGCAAAACAGATTTACCAATGGTAGCGACAGTTTTTTTTTATAAAATATAATCAAAAACTAGTTATTAGAAAGATATCTTTATTAATAACTAAAAAGTAGTTTTTATTACTTAACTATTAACAAATATTTACATATCTTTTTACATGTTTAATACTGAATGGCGCCACTCACATGAAATCAAAATTTAGTAAAATTATTGATAAGCTGACAGTTAATATCAGAAAATATTGAAATACGATATTGTCAAACGGAATACAAAAGAGTATAAAATTACAATTCTATAGTATAAGAAGAAATGGTGTAAAATAGATTGCACCATTCCATGACATATGATTGCGAATTTCAACAAGTAGTAAAAAGGACAAATTAAATAAAAGTTCGTAATAAATAAATCAACAAATATTCTATAAACTTTCTGGATTTTCCATGAATCCATAGTCGTAAGTCTCTTCAAGGCAGGAACTATTAAAAGATTTTTAAATAGACCTATCTTTTTCCTCTCATAGCATTCAATCCGCAAGTTGGGGTGTTAACCAGTCCAGGTACTTTGTAACTCTAGTATAAATTCCAGGAAAACCAGAGAGGACACATTTCTTCCCAAAGGAAACAATTCCAACAAGATAGAATTTCTTTCCCTTTCCTACGGTCACCAGGGGTCCTCCAGAATCACCCTGCAAATAGGAATGGGGTTGAAAAAAAAAAACTTGAATACAAAAGTGTTAATCAGAGCTGGAAATTCAAGTGCAGCTATCACATAATTACATTCGGTACGATTTGAAACTTTTACAATGTTTTGATATCATCATCAGTGTTCAAACATTAGGTTCCAAAAACTGACGTACTGGGGCTTAAAGTATTCATGGAACACACACACACACACAAAAAAAGAGAGTCACTTATTCTGGTGCCGATTATCATTTTGGGAACAAAAAATATCATTTTAAAGACAGTAATATATGGATATTAAACGGGGCTTAGCCTAACATCATCATATAAAAATGTCTACAAATTTAAAATTATTCAAATTTTAAAATTTTCTATAGTAACATCCATTTTTGATATCGTGAATATATTCCTCATTGATAAATTACCCAGAGTGCAAACTTTGGTTAATATATCACAAACACATTGGTAAATACTTGACCTTTTTTGTTAAGGATTCGTTTTTATATTTAATTATGTAAAATTTAGACATTCGCCAAATGACAGTAACATTTTTTTTTTGTGTGTGATACTTTAAATGCATCAGATCGTTACCACTTCGTGTAAGATAAATACAATGTTTACAGTGAAAATTTCTGGTAAAAGTTTGATCCTTTCCCGGAAAAAAAAATTCAAGAGCAATGAAAGTTTAGTTTGAATTCCACAACATTCAAAGCGCCAAAATAGAAAGTTCGATTGTATGAAAGGAAGAAATAGGATTAAATACATTTTTATCGTTTAATCAAAATATTAATTTTAGTATCAAAATTAAATTAAGTATACTTGCATAATATGCCATTAGATAAATAGAGAAAATAATAAATGATTTCTCTTCCTTTTGCGCTTCACTCCTGTATTTGTTTATCAGTATAACTATTGCCCTTATTGTTGCTTAATACTCATAAATAGATATGAAATGACACACCATTTTATTCTATGAATATATATAAGAAAATAGTCGTTCTATTCAATAATAAATGCCTACCGGTTTTCCTCCATGTTTTAATAGCAATCCATGTATGTATATGAATGGTTTTTGATAGAAAAAAGATTTCATTTTAAGTGGACACGTATACAGGCTATATGAGTTTTACAGACCTGAAGTGAAAAATCGTAGAACAACAAAACTATCTAAATGTTCATTCATTTAACCTACATATGTTTCATTTCTTTTATTGTAGCACAGCATTATTTTAAATTATTGTTTACCACATATTTTGATGCTTCTGATATAAATAAAAATTTGAAAAGCATATATAATGTCTGAATAATTGTAATATATATAATTATAGGAATAGTTATGATTTATATAATAAAAATAATTTCTTAGAATGTTTTTATGAAGTAACAGCTTGATAAATGAAAATTTACATTAGAGACTTTTGGATTAAACTAAATAAAAAGATTTCATTGAATTGAAATAAAAAAAATATAGCACTTATTAGCGAAATATTTTAAAATTGTATAAATAAAATTGTAAATGTTCGTTTGCTCAAAGTCGGTAATCTTCGAATGTTCTTTCCTGATTGTATATGTGTTACTGTTTAAAATTTGACACAACGTTGTATTCCAATATGGTCGTGTTTTTATATAGTTATTACATAGAATCGCTCCAGTAACATTTTTAAAACATGTTTTTTACTGTTTTTGATAATGGAGTCCAACAGGTGGCGCTGTTTTAAATGGCACCAACTATTGGAAGTAAAAGCAATATACACTACACTGATTATTTTATGATTCCAATTCAGTGTTTACGACTGCATTCTTAAATTAAATTATCACAAATTTCGATTCATTTTCAATTTGATTTAATTATTTCGTATGACAATTTTGAAACAGAGCTGTGAATTCGATAACAACATCGTTTCGTGCACTCAGTAGAACGGCAAAAGAAAAGATTACTATAAGCACTGGCACATATCTTGCTCACTAATAAAATCATTTCAAACGAAATCGACGAATACGCCGAAATACCCGATGCTAACTTCGATAAGGATTTACATGAAGTTGAAACGAAAAATTTGATTCTACGTACCACGAACTGCACTGAATCAAATTTCACCATTCTTGGCTGTCACCATGCATGATAGACGAAAAATGCTCTAAGCATCTCATCTATCAATCAGGTTTGTTGAGGTAGCCAAACTGATTAACAGAGTTAATAAATATGATTAATTAAATACTATGTCAATATTCCATGTTTTCCATTAAGGCTATCAATTTTTTTCTCGAATCGATCTGTCTCAATAAAATTTTGTAGAATTCTGATGATAATTTCGGGAGATATAGGATTCTGAAAAATGACGCTTCCAATGTTAAATGAATCTTCTGATATATCGGAAAGTATTATGCATTTCTTAAAAATTATTTTACTCACAGAAAGTAAATTATCATATCAAATCATGAACTAAATGCTTACATAATACAAATTTAATATTTTAATGAATTTTTAAAAAAAAGAATGTGTGAAAAAGTGAATTGTAGCATAATACAATTTTTACATCGGTGCAAAGCTGGCATGCTAAAATGCCAGAATCCAAAAACTTGTTCTTATACCCCAAAGAGTTTCCGAAATATTTACAAAAAATATGTAAAATTCCCAATGTCGATTTGTAACACCCACTTTTGTGGGAGCATATATCAAATTAATTTTTGTATTTATAGATCTAAATCTTATGAAATACGAGTTTTTATCATCATTATAATATTTATATTAAATTTATTTTCATATCAGACGATTTTAAGTTAATTTGAATTCTGCTATTTCTTTTCTTTTAATATTTTTTTCCCCAGTCAGTCGATATGAAATTAGATTGCAGGACGGATTGATCTTTGGAATATTTAATTAATTTTTTTGCTCCTTACCAACAGTTATCGTTTGTAAGTAAATGCTATAGAGATCCAAGGAAGTCCATAGCATTTCTTACTATCCAGTAAGTTAATTGACACTAAGACAAGGAAATTAATCAGCATTTATTATTTATACACTTCATGACTTAATATTGAACACTATTTATAAATTTCTTTAGTTAGATGGAAAATATTTTAAAAGTATCCTTAAAATGATTCCCTCAGAGTTATAAAATAATATCCACTTTGCAATTGCGTTTATGAAAAAGCATTGTTTTCGAACTTCTAGTTCGAGATATTGTAGCATGATAATGTAATTGATTGAATTCTTTTGTACTTCTTTACCTTAATTACATCAGCCGTTGCATAACAGAATGTTTGTCCATTACTCAATTATTCTTACAGTAGCAAACTAAATAAATCTTCTGTAAGATTAACAATTGTGTCTGCCTGAAAATGAGTCTATCCTTTTAATAGATATTGATAGTTTCATTGGCTTAAAATTTCTTTAGGATATTCGCATTTTCCGCATCAGTAACTTTTTAAGGGAACAATGGATGAAGCAACGTATTACATTTGTCATAAAAATTTAGATGTGTATGTTTATATCTTAGGGCGGAATCAATTAAAAAAAATACTAAATAATGAATTGATTTTAAAAGTGATGGAAAATTTTCAATGTTTAAATAAAAAGAAAAAATATTTATATTTTGAAAAAAAAAAAGAATACTCATATTAAGGATAAATCTAAGTCGTATTATTTGCTTCTCCAAAATTCCTGAGATAAAAACCCGAAAGAAGTCTTAATTTTCTATGAACAAACTGAGACTTACTATATATACGGTCCCCGTTGAGTTGGCTACATTTTCGGCTGAATTTTTATTAAATAAAATTAAATATACCTCAAGAACTACTACCCATTTCTGAACAAAATTTTTTGCACATACATAAAAATACTGCTAATACTGCTACTAAAAAAATCTATCGAATTACTAAATTTCCGTCAAATAAATTTTTTGAAATGGTGGTTAATTAACTCAATAAGTCTGTCTATCTCAACAAAGCTGTTCCTTTAAACCATTTATATGGATGCTAATTTTGTGAAGATGTGGCAATAAATAACAAAGTTACAGAAGTGCTCCATTATTTGTTGACAATTGTATCCTCAATTAATGCTTATAATTAAAATTTGAAAAAAGAAAAGTACAGTGGCAATTTTTTTCCCACAATCTTTTTTACAATGAGAAAAATGCCGAAATTTTATTTCCAATTATTCATACAGTTGCTATAAGTAAATAACTTACTTTTACTAATACAATAACATTTTAATTTAAAAATGGGATTTTTTTTTTTAAAAAAAAACATCATTCAGTTCCTTGGGAAAATTAGTAATTGCAATTTAAGGAAAATAAAATTTTAATTGACCATAAAGTAATCATAAATTATTTTCAAGAATTACGTTGCTTCATTAATATTTAATTTCTTAAACCGTTCAACAAGCGTTCTTGAACATAAAAGTTTAATCTCAAGAATACCTCAATTTTCGCCCTTATGTGTACAAATCGGTGAGGTAGATTCTTCTAACAAGAGTCGCATTTTCATTATTCATGTCATTCTAACAGAGTATTTTGATCATATACCATTCTGGTACTTTCTTCTCTAAAACTGTTAGGCCATGACAGATTTTATATAGTTCTATTTCAGTTGACTTTCTTTGGAATTGCACCCCAAAGATTCACGAAACAAGCAATTGTTGCTTTGTGTCTTTAGCAGTTACCGTTAGCAGAAATAGCAGTTACCACGATTTTTGTTAAAACTTTGTATTTTAATTCTCTACTCTCAAAATCCAAAGTGGCTCAAAAAATTTCTTAAACCTGCAATTTAATTATATTTTTGAGAGAGAGTCTTTCAACTTCGATAAGTTGTTAGACTTGTCTGTTAAGTGAAGGCTGTATTAATTTCACGAAAGAAGATATTTAACTTATCATTTTAATTTAGTATTTCAAGCCACGAAATGAAACAGACATCTAAATATACAGACGAGGAGAAAAAAGTAAAAGAATTACCCGAAGTAAAACTGCTGCCAAACTAAACTGAATATGTAAGAAAACTAAAAATACCATTTTAAGGGTAGTAAGGCTATACTAAAAAGAATGAAGTGCCTAAAAAGTTCATAGGGGATTGTCTATATATGTAAAATTGTTCAAACTCTGAACATTATTATGTCAACATCCTTCTTTAATGTCAAAAATAGACTCTTCATGGAAATATTACCATTTTGATTAATATACAATGATTTGATTAATATACATTGATTATATCAGGAGATATTTAATATAATAAGAAGGTGTTTCCTGAATTAGTTGTGTAAAGTTTATATATTCTCTGGCCGTGGCAATGATATTACAAAAAAAAATTCTTTTTAATAAAAACTTAAATTTTAAAAGCAAAATTTTTGAAGCAATTGGCTGAACTTTTACCACTTTATTTTACAACTTTCTTTTACACAAACAAATATTCAAGAGCATTGAAAGTTTTGCAGAAATTACATCTAACCTTGACTCGCCATTAAGCTGTAAGAATCAAAATTGAAAGTTTTGTAGTATGAATGGAAAAAATAAAATTGTATACTTTTTATTGTTTAAAAGAAATATCGATTTTCATTTTAAAATTAAAAACTTAACGATGAGAAGAGAGAAAATGTGAATTCTTTTTATTCTTTTAACGCTTTATTCCTGTATTTCGTTATCATTATATTTTTATCATTATTGCTTACTAATAAATGGACAGGAAATAATTTACCACTTTATTTTACAACTACATAATTATAAATTTTAAAATCAATCATAATAGTAATAAGAGCTGAAAGCATATCAATGATAATAAATTAAAGATGGAATACGATAGAAATGTATTGTTAGAGGTCTTACGCTTAGAAAATCATAAAATTTATCTAAGGAAATTACAGATTTAGTTTGCATTGACACCGAGAGATGGCGTCACAGATAACTAGAAAAATCAAGAGGATTGTTGAGATAAAGTTAAAATGAAGTATTTTAGATCTAGAAATTTTTGCCTTAGACTGCGCTCTATTGTTACCCTATAAGTGGAAATTACAATGAAAACATGGCTGTTTAATTTTTTGCAACAGTCCATAATGGTCCTCATAGAACTGTCCTTTTACCTTTCATACTGATTTTTAAATTTTCTTCTCTTGTATCGCCATCTATTGCTAATAATGCTAACTGAATTCATAATCTAGTAGAATGCACTTTCCTGATTTCTCAAGCACATTACCGCAAATAATACCTTTCTATCGCCTTCCGTCTTCTTTTTTTATTGCTTTACAAAATCCATCAGTCATTTTGGAGACATCCGAAATGTGCTTGTTTCAAACAAGGAGCACAAATACCAATAGCGTCATTCTAAATATTCATTCATTTATTTTACCTTATCTTATTATTAATTTCCATACTTGCACTTTTTAAAGCTGTTATTCATTCTATATTTTCTTTCTTCTGGCATAAATAGAAATTTGAAAGCAAGTGTAATTATACGAATAATCATAATCTATATAATTATAAGACTAATTATAGAAAGAGTAATAAATCCGTAGGATGTCTGTAAGGGATATCCAGTTTAATAAACGAAAATTTATTTTAAATGTGTAATTTCCTTTTATATCTTTTTGTTCCTAAAAATTTAAAATCTTTTCCAAAAGTATATAAGAATAATGCTTTAATAAAATTATATCACAAGCCGCAATTTTCAAATAATTGAAGTCAAATAAAAAAAATGATCACAAACATTTTATAAAAATGTCTCTAATGATCTGTTCGCTTCATACTAAATATTAGGCATTTTTAAAAAAGTATTCACTTAAAAATGAATTTTCGAAATTTTGTGTAATTTTCTGTAATAAATAAATTTTTCTTACCGAGAGAAAATTTTACACAACTTTATTCATTTCAATAGAAATTCATTATTTCAAAAACTTTATTTCATTCACTTCTATTTTTCATCTAAGCAGACAGGGTTATGGAGGTTTACTGTAGTTTATTGGCCTTGGCCATCGCCCGGGGCATTTAGCTGCATTAATGAAAAAAAATTGTCTTGAAGTGGGTGAAATTCTGTGTAAGGCAGAAAAACATGTGCAATGTGGAAAGCAGAAATTAATTTTAGATAGAACGACTGAAATGAAATAAAGAAATCAGAAAAAGAAAATTTTAAATTTAAATAAAAAAAAACTGCATAATGGCACGTTTACAAAACTAGTGGTAAATTGGAACATCAACCATTAGGTACTTCAAGAAACCTTAAAATCATTAGACATTCTTCAATTTCTCATATGTTGAGAAAAAAATATAAGTTATATTATTCCCTCCAAAATTTAATATTACATTGCTAGTTTAATAACATTTTGTAGTCTGAATTGTTTATTCCATTTATGATTTGATACAAAATTTTAATACTTACAATTATAGCAGATTAATTTTATGAAATTTTAGATTTTTGTGAGAAATACCGAGCACATAAATAAACTTCAGTAAATGTAAAGAAACATGCATAATTTTTTTCGGGTTACCAAATACAGAGAATTTGAAATTCATTATGTGTTAATTATAAACACAAATAAATAGTTCAGCTCCCAAAATTAAATAAAAGGATATAAAGTTTTTGGAAATCAAATTCCCATTTTCAATAATGTTTTATATTTTGTAAGTAATATATGAGCCGACAAGTAAAGATTCTAGCTTGCCGAAACGACAGAGGCTCTCCACCACACTGAAAAACAGCGACTATTAAAAAAAATATTATGACACGGAAAAGCATTTTCTTGGAAATCCTGATTTTATATTTTTTTGCCACCAACGAAATTCTTTTAAATATATTCTTACATTAAAACATCGTATAAAATGTTACTGATTCACGAAATACATGGTCAATTATATTTGAATTCTAAACAAAATGTATTGACATTTCGAAAATTGTAACAATGCCCCCAGAAACATTGTTTTGGAGAGAAACTTAATGCAACAAAAAAAAATTACTCATAGCAATGAGCTGAAAGTTTGCATAAACCTATAAAGCGACTTTTTCCTATGTTATTTTTTAAAAAAATGAGTAAAAATTCAAAATTTTATTTGTATTTTTATCATAATTTTATCATTTCATAATTTCGAATTGAGTAGACTAGACTAGTGAAACTTGGTTTCCCTGAAAAAGTCGTAGTGTTGATCTTGATGAGAAAAAAGAAAGTAGCTGTTGGAAATTTTGACATTTGCTCTTATTTCAATACATAGACGGCCCCAGATGAAATTTTTAATCCAAAACTCTTTAAGAATATGTTAATTCCCACTGAAAGATACTATTTTTATAATTATATGATGAACGATACCAGAAAAAAGCTTTGTAGCTCCTTTTTTTTCGCGACCGTTTGTATATCATCTGGAAATTACGATGAACGATATCTTTATCTTGAAATTAAATAATAGAACTTTACCAAATTTTAGAGCCAAAAGGTCAAAAGAATGAAAGCCAAAGTTCGTAATCGATTGTCTTCGGTGTACGATAAAATTTAATGCAAAAACATATAATAGATTTTGACTGCTGCATTATAAGGAAAGCAGTAGCATAAACTGGACAATAGCCTGCAGTATTGGATTCTCTATGATATACCACTACAAACAGTGCGATGATTTTTCGTAATAGTTCCTTGTGATTGGGTTGCATATACAGTATCTACCTATAAGTAATTGGACACCTGTGATAAAAGAGAAAAACACAATTTTTTCATATTCAATAGATGGTAGAGTCTCTACCTGAGGCAATTACAGCCTTACCCCTCCACGGCACGCTTTCCATAAGTATTTAGATGACGGATATTGATATTTTCTTCCACTCGCCTTGAAGAAAACGTGCAAGTTCTTTCACTGATTTGGAACGGTTTCTGCACCCCTTAATTCTGCAAGCCAACTCGTCCCAGAGGTTTTTTAAAAAAGATTCAAGTCTGGACTCCGTGAAGGCCAATCCAGTTGGTTCAATCCATTGTCATCAAACCAATTCACCTCGCAACATGACAAGTGGCGTTGTCATCCTGAAAATAACTGATCAAATCCCCAAAATTCCCATAGCGTAGGAAGCATATTTCTGCCCAGAGTAGTGGAGTAGGAATTGACATTGAAATTACTATGAATTTGGATCAAGAGTCCCAGCCCACACCATGAGAAGCATCCCCAAACCATATTTCTACCTTTACCGTAACCACGAAGCTTTACTGTAGCCACAATGCATTCTAGCAAGAGGCATTCTTGATGCATATGCCAAAACCATACTCTACTATTCGACTGGTAGACACTGAATCTTGATTCCTCACTCCAGCGAACCTATTTCCACTCATCTAAGGTTCAATTTCGACGTGCCTCAACCGAGCAGTGCTGTTGGACTGTAATTAAAGGCTTATGGGAGGCAGAACGACCATGGAAACCAAGCAAATGTGCCTCCTTGAGGATGATATTTATAGAAACAACAGTTCTGCAGGCTTCTTGGAATTCCTGAAGTATGTTGGCCATTGGTTTGGTGCGGTTTTACCTAATTTCTTTGAACAGCACTTGTCGGTCTCTATTTCTTAGTTTCGTGGATTTACCGGTTCAAAATACATTCCCACAATCACGACTCACTATCCACTTCTTAATCACAAACGCCGCTGTCGATTTTAGAATGTTTAACTCACTAGATATGTCCCTTAAGGATTGGTACTTTCTTTGATATCCGACATCACGTCTTACTCGAAGCTAGACAGCTCTGAATTTTATGGCATCGTGCACAAATGTGCCAATGCTTGTTTCCTACCTGATATTTCAAGACCGCATATTCATATATATAATAAGGACCGCAGATATCTTCATTTGCATAGGTGTCCAAATACTTATTGGTAGATAGCGTATTAAAAAATATGTTATAATATTTTTAACAATAGAAACACTTTTCTTGTTATTAAATGGAGACATTCAATCGCAGGAAACTGTTAATGGAGGAATAGCATGCTGTGCATCAAATTGTTTCATATTCATTTATCTCAACGTTGTGTTCCTCGATTCAACTGAAATGTTACACATGAAATCTTTTAGGGCACAGCTGGGAAAAACAGAGTAAGTGCATGTTATGCTTATAAGGAAGCTTTCAGGAAATTTTCACAAATTTAATGAACTCCGTAGACCAGAAGATCTTGTAAATCAAAACCTTTTAAAAATTGGGTTGAAAAAGAAGATTTCAATATATTGGGGCATGGTAGAAGGCATTCATAAACATGAATTTGTGCGACAACTCTTTTTTTGGTAGTTGTGAGGATATCTCAGGCAAGTTTTCGATAAATGAATTTAAAATTTTAGATTTTATATTCGCGGTGAATGATCAAGTAGATGCGAATGAACGATGTAAGTTTGGACGTCCAGACAAAACTTTGGAGAATAACTGTACAGAACATTTATAACAATCTCCCCCAATAATTTAAAGAATTGATGATTTTACCCCGAGCTAGGTCGACTCCCTATATACATCCAGTTTTAGTAATTATTGTTGTTTTACCACTACGATAAAAAGGGGATTAATTTTTTTTGTCTATCTCATAAGCTGCATAAAATGCTCCAAATGTATCAACTGAAGGAAGCTAGCATATATAGTAGTCTAGAAGGGGTGCGAAACCTTCTACAAACTAACTTTTGACAAAAACAGAAGCATTCTATGTACTTTTGGACGAAATTAATCGTTAGTCAAAAATAACATGTCTTACGCTGAACCTTTAAGGGTTAAAGAGATGGCGCGACGAACATCATCAGCAAAAAAAAAAAAAAAAAAAAAAAAAAAAAAAAAAATAAAAGCAACAAAAAAAAAAAAAAAAAAAAAAAAAAAAAAGAAATAAACATTCTAGCATCTGAAAAAAAAAAGGAACTAAAAGAAGGTATAGTTGCAATAAAAGAATTTAAAATCCCCCTCTTTTTGGAAATATTTGGTATACTTGAAGCAACCAAAGAAATGGAGAAAAATTGATAACAAAGTTGATATAATACAATGATAGATCTCTTCCAATTTCCTACCAACTTATATGAAGCGATAAACACCTAATTTTCCCAACCGACTCTCTTAAACTCATTTACTGGAACGAGCAAATAAGATCAGGAATGAATTAAATGAACTCCGATTTCTTATAAATATTCCTGATGCAATTGTTTTTCAAAAGACATTTCTCAGATCCAATATTAAACACTTGCTGGCAATTTACACAATATACTATTCTTACAGAGAGAATCAGAATGAATTGAAACATAGCGGAGACACTTCTAGAAATGTTAAAAACCAAATTCCACCCTACAATCTCATTCCCCCCAACAGTTAATTAAGTAAAAGCAAGGGATGGTGTATTAAATTTCAAAAATAAAAATCTGAAAAATTAACTTCAATTTTCCTCCCTTATACTGACGCATTATTTATTTTTGACTTAGAAACACTTTTACAGATTAGCCCCTATCAAATAATTTTTGGAGACTTCCACGCTCTCCACACTTTTTAGAACTGCAGTATTAATTCGCCAAGAGGATGCGTTCTTGCTCCAGATAAGCCAACAAGATATAGACCAAACTCTAAATCGACTGTAGACCTTACAATAGAAAAATACTTTCCTTATGAATGTCCCTCATTACCTGAATTTCCAACCATTATCCAATTCCACTTAATAAATAACTTACTTTAAATATACTTGCCAGAAAATAATGATAAAATAAATAATAATAATAATAATAATAAAAACTAAAAAAATCATAAAAATACATTTACAAATTGCTTCCTTACGAATCTCTTAAGTATAAATAATCCTCAACAAACTGACATGGTACGAAATTACCTTTTGTTTAGGCTGGTTTATTTCAATTTTTTAATAAGTTGATTGTAATCTTATTTAAAATCAAACGACAATTCGAATTCCAACTTTTTATTTGATCGAGGTTCTACCGACCCCGCAACGATTCAATACGAAACTGTTTTAATAGCTGATTCCATGTCAGCAGGACTACAACAAATTTAATCGCTGAAGCCAAGACAGCGCATGGTTGCCAATTTTTAATAAAGAGCGCCAACGAAGCGGTAACATGACAAATTGACAGAAGATACAGAAAAGAGCATTACTTACGTCAAATTTGCGAATCCTGTACCATACTAACCTATATTTAATGATAAATTTAAAAAAAAACATCAGAATAGCAAACAAAACTTTGTCAGGAAGATGTATGACCGAACTAGGAATCCAGTCTTTAAGGGTCACCTGTATTTCATCACCCTCCATTCTTGAGAGAAATCAAAAGCACCGAACTTCTTAATTGAGTTTGAAAGAGAATAGGGAAAAACTTCCAAAATAGTTTTCGAGGCGCAACCAATGAACCCATTTCAAACAATTTTTTTTTCGTGAAAACTTGTAATACAAAGATATGTCTGTCACCTCTATCCGTAGGTATGCTTGTCGCCTGTATACATAGATATCCTATCGATCTCTTTTTGGGGAGAAATTACTCCTATAAGCATCAACTACTTTCTTCTTGATTTCGGTAGATGTTTCAAAATAAAACTTAGGGACAGCATTCAGCCTTAGCAATTGGAATGATTTCGTCAGTTTTCTTCACCAACTTAAGTATTTTGTCTCTTTGAAATATTACTAACCAATCACAGTGTTCTACTATTATTTTGAAACTTTCACTTATATTATTAGAACTATTTTTTATTACATTTTTCAATTCCTACTATTAGTTCACACTCTCCCTATATATATATATATATAAATTTTCAATCGTTAATAAAATACTTTTTATTCATTCACTCAAGTTCAAATACATTTTTTAAACTTGTAGTGGATTTCTTCAAATATTAATTAATTGATTAAATTAGTCCAGTAATTTCTATTTGGGTGCCAAGGTCGCCAAATCTGTCACCATGCCGCTAAGTTGGTCGCCAAGATCTGAGATTACTGACGCGACACCCGATCATAAATAATATACACTGGTGTGCAAAACTTAAGCAACAATGCAAATTTTAAGCAGATAGTCATGAAATTGCAGAAAAGGAGTTCTTGCGATCAGTACAATGAACACGTAATTCAAGAGAAAGGTCATGCGTATGCAAATATCAGGAACAAAACGTCGCAGGCGACGTGAGCGTACGCAACTTGCGGAAGGCGCGCGCAGCTCAACACTACAATAAAAGGAAGAACGGAGACGCAATTAAAGACATTCGCTGCAAGTGCACGTGAGTTAATTCGTGAAATATGGCTAGCAGAAATCACCTGGACGATTTCACACGTGGAAGAATGAACGGAAAGCTGGAGGACGGGCGTAGTGTGACCAGTGTAGCTGAAGAGTTCGGAATCAACAAAAGTATCGTTTCGCGCGCTTGGAAAGCCTTCCAAACCTCAGGTACAACTGTGAGAAAGGTTGGTGGTGGCCGCCCCAGGAAAACAACTGCAGTGGATGACCGATATATCGTCCTGCAGGCGAAAAGAACCCGAAACCAGTCAACAAGCGCCATTGCTCGGCAACTGTGTGCAGAAACGGGGCGACAAGTGTCGCGTTTTACTGTATCCAGACGCCTTCACAAAGTTGGCCTATTCACCCGCCGTCCTGAACGCGGCATCCCTTTGACAGTTTCCCACCGGCGGCACTGTTTAGAGTGGTGTAGGGAGCACAAAAACTGGACATCTCATCGATGGAGTCGTGTCCTCTTTACAGATGAGAGTCGTTTTAGTGCCACAAGCGATTCCCAACGCCGGTTGATTTGGAGAGAGGTCGGGACACGGTTTCATCCCAGTAACATCACGGAAAGAGACCGTTTCGGTGGTCCTGGAGTTGTCGTCTGGGGAGGCATTATGATGAACGGGCGGACTGAGCTCCACGTTTTCGACAGAGGTTCTGTAACTGGAGATCGCTATTGTCAGGAGGTGATCCTTCCACATGTGCGTCTGTTCCGAGGTGCCATTGGATCAGACTTCGTTTTTATGGATGACAATGCACGGCCACACAGGACTCATGCTGTTGAGGAGCTCCTGGAAATGGAAGATATCACTCGAATGGATTGGCCGGCGTGCTCCCCTGATTTAAATCCGATAGAACATGTGTGAGATGTTTTGGGGAGATTTCACTCCGAAATGGATGGTGATGGAGAAAATGAATCCATGGATTTGATACGAAATTTACGTGAAAATTGAGATCATTAATTTAATATGACTTAAAGTTTCATGAAATCGGCATACAGTGTTTGTGGTTAGAAAATCGGTTATTTTATTTTACCTGTTATTTTAAAAGTATAAGTGGTCATCAAAGGCGGCTACTTCAAGAATATAAATACATCACTGCTACCCACATAAATTTTGACTTACAGATGTGTCATGACCTCGATACCGTTTCCCAATTTTAATTTCCATTTTTTTTGCATCTGAGAAAAGTATAAAATTATTTAATTTAAAGTGATATCAAGTACATTAAAAATTTTTTCCTTCATACAATTATATAATCATTAGGATATTTTTAAACTTTCCTAATAAACTACATAATCATGAAGTTATAGATATAAAAATGTTCCTAATTACCAGACATGAATCTGCAGAGCCATCGAGACTTCCAGCACATAAATGCCCATCAGTAATCCGAATATCGCCCGCATATGACTTTCTGCATGTTTCCTGATCTATGATGTCAAAAGTCACTTCCATCAAAACATCACTATAAGACCCATCTGAAAAAATATATAATTATAAATGGATTTCCTCCAGTAGTTTTGTTCTTATAAAAACAATATTTAGATTGTATAAGAGCAGGATTAGGAGAAAGAAGATAAAGTTCGGTGAAAAGATTACAGAGAACTAGATTACAAAATTCGAGGCACAGTAGTGCTCAAGAAATAATTAACAACTATATTCGAGTCAATTAGTTAAAGTATATATGAGAGTGAGCTATGTTTATGAAAGGTAAATTCCGTTATGATAAGACCAAAGTTTCTATAATATAATTATACTCTTCCTTAAAAGAAAGGAATGCACAGAAACACATTTAAAAATTTCAATAGTAAAAGATAAATTACTTACGGAAATGGAGAGATTGATCTCCAGAAATCTGTTTGGAGTTTAAACGATTTGAATCTGATATTTGATTTTGTTTACATTGAGTAAAAACAGTCGTTGAATCATAGATCTCAGTGTTTTTACCATTTTATCATGTTTTATATATGGAAGATTGCATATGACTTTTACGTGAATAAATACCATCCAAACGAAGTCATTTTTCTACTTTTTAGTCATTTCGATTCAACTCTTTATGAAATATTAAGAAACTGAATGAGATTTTAAAGTATATTATCACAGTATATCAGCAGCGAAAGTCAATGAGATTCTTAAAAGTTTCATGATCATATGCTTGATTATGGGCAGTCATATATGTAAAAGAAAGATAACATAATCACTGCTCAGCCACGACAGATAAGAATCTGTTTCTTCATACTTCATCTGTCATGTTCGTACTCGAAGTGATTATCCATATTCAAATGTGTAAGAATAAGCAAAATTCCATCTACCAATGTAGACTACTTTTCTATGAATATATATCCGAACAAATTAAGTTAACTCACAACAACTTGCATGAACTTACTAACGGATGTCAATCCGAATCCAGTGACTGTAGAACTCTTCCAGGAAAGGTCAATATTCCGCAGATAGTTGTAAGGAAGGCAGACGGGGGAGGTGCTATTCGAGAATGGAACGGACTTGTTGAGTCGAAGGACTGCAATGTCATTCGTATGAATTCTTGGATCATACTTTTCATGAATTCGGACGGCATCCACACCGACGTCGGTAGCGCCAGGCTCGTTATCAATGCTCAAGTTGTGAGCACCCAACCTGATCATGAGTCGGCTAGGGACAATACTGTTGAGGAGGGAGAAATAAATGAATAACATTAGAAAAATATATTTTTTAGTCAACGAATCACTACCGTGGACTGCATAATCTAGAAACTGATTTTCAGAAGTATTATAACTTTTTGACAGCTGATACAAGGAAATTGCCACAGGAAACAACGTGACAACACACACACACACACACACACACACACACGACAATATCGTCTCTCAAAGGCCAAGATATCGTGTCTCTTAAAGAGATAATACATAACATATGAATTTTTGCTCATTGAGTACCTTTATACAATATGACAATTGACTATTATCCCTCGCGAAATTCACTAATAACTAGCTGGTAGTATCAATTCAAGTAGCATTTTCTGTAATTAATGGTTGTAATATCTTTTTTCTAGACTACAAGATTGTAAATCTTCTTCATTATACTTCAATTCCTTCGTTTCTGTGCACCTTTTAGTGATTTTCTTGCGGTAGCGTTCTCTACTTTGAGGATTAATTAATACTCCAACTTTAAACTCCCTTTCCTGAGTGATGATTGAATCCTCGACTACTGCCGTATGGTTTTTTGAAATCTTGCTGTATGTAATTCATTTATATAAGTTCATGAATAAAAGAGACGTGATTAAAGTTGGTAAGAGACCTTAAAGCATCTAAACAATACTTTAGATAAAAGTCTGACTTAGCTCTAGAAACGCGTGCCACCAATGGCGTTACAACAGCAAATACATGCAGTAAGTGCTTTCCCTCTAATATTTTCAGGTTAAATTGTACCAGAAAAACTCAACGACCTGTTTGGAAGGAAACCTCCGGCATCCAATCCAACCACAAAGAGAATTTTTCTACTAAAGTGGATTAGAGCATTGTATCGGCTTTTAAATTATGCTGGCTATGAATGCAACCAAAAAGTCACAGATGCTCTGTTTTAGTTTTATCAGCTATATTCTACCTTAATACAGTCAGTCACTCATAGGCATATATAAGAAAAGATGACATTTCGTTAACAACAGACATCTAATTACCTTAAAAGTAAAGGTATGTTCAATAGCATGTAATTAGTTCTTAACGTGATATAAAATATGGAATATAAAAAAAATAAAAGTGATTACAGATGGAAAGTAAGATCAGTATATTTAATCACCTAGTAAACGGTTAGTGAAAACCTCCTATGAGAATTTGATTACGTAAATAATGAATTAAATATTTTAACAGAGCAATTTCTTATTAAAATGTTAACAGACCATTCACTTCATTATTGGTTGTATATCAACAATTTACACCACCAAAGTCATCAGTTGCGTCCCATGTAGGCGGCTCAGCTAAGTATTAAATAATGGATGAAAGATATGTAAGCTTATACAAAGTCAATTAGAATAGTACTTACGGTGTAATAGTATTTCGTTTCACCACGCAGTGAGCAGCCGTGATCACGTGTCTTGCAGTCACCAGGACTCCACCGCAGTCTGATTTCTTGGAGCCACTTTTCTTGACTTCAAAAATAACCGCCTAAACAAAGAAATAGAACAGAATTCCATCATGAAGATCTATTAAAGAATCTCTTTTTATGTTTTATGAGAGAACTATTTTTTAATATTTTTCATTTTTCCCCTACAACATGAACTATTTTTTAATATTTTTCATTTTTCCCCTACAACATGCTTCAGTTGCTGTTATACTGATATTTTCTTGAATGTCTGGATTATATAGGAAAAACTCACTAACCTTCTTATTCAGTGATTTTGGTGGAGAAAAAAAAAGTGCCTTCCTTTCTTTCCTAGCATTCATAATATTTACAAAATTTTGCAAACGTTCTTAGAATTATTATTTTTAATTTACTGTTATAATCATTCCATTAAAGTGGATGATTGAATCGAACATGAAAAATGAAGCGGCAAATTAAGTGATTAAAGTATAAAGAAATTTCTTAAATGGGGGGGGGGGGCTGGAGGGAAGAAAAATCCTTATTGTCCACTGGTAAGGCAATTGTACCAGTCTAAAGAAAAACTGAAAATTTTACTAGTGAAGATCTTATATTACCTGTAGCACAACAGTAAATGGATTCAGTAAACATTATCATCGGTAATTTTACTTAAAAGAAACTCTGGAAGCAGTTGCATGTTATATAAGTTATGACCTTATAAAAATGGTACAATATTCTTCGTGAAACATAATTAAGGTTTCAGGGCAAATACAATTTCTGAACTCGATTTTTAAAATTTTAAATTTTCAACTGTTTTAGAATTCCTTATCTTTTAAAAAAATTTTTACATGTTGAAGAAATTTGTGTATTTAATTTGCTGAAATTAGAGTTTTCTGTGGCATTACAGGTATAAATTGATGTTTCTGGTGTTGTTATTCAAATTTTATGCTTGATGTATTCATTAAATGGGACAGCAAGTTAATATAAAGGATTTTTTTTAAATATATGTAATGACATATTGACATTTGGAAAGCGTAAGAAAATTCGAACGTTGGTCATCTACTCACCATCCAGGGCCAGCTTCCTTTCTCAGCTTCTTGACCACCGATTACTCGATTGTTCGTAAAGAGGGTCCAACCACAATCTAAAAGTAATGCTCTAATGTAGTTTGATTCAAAAAGTATAGTTTTAAAAACTTGGCTTAAACAAAGTTGAAATAATTTCAAAATTTTT
>JAPMOR010035128.1:12063-30019 GCA_026543865.1 Argiope aurantia | reverse complement strand
TAATTTAAAGTAAATTTGGCAACGCGTGTTAAGCCACGCACCAAACTCTTATCTTCTCTTTTGGATACTAGATGGCGATGCCTGATTAGGCCATCCCATATGTCATCCCATAATGCATTGCGATTGTAATTAGAATGAGATGTGATGTTGAAATGTGAAGCCGCGCGCGTGAATGTCTTGTCTTTGTGCTTGTTTAGTGTGTGAATGTGATTATTAAAAGAACTGTTCCTAAAAACATTCGTCCTGTTGATCCCTGCATGGATCATAATAATCTACATTCCACCACAATTCCTTAAATTTCTGTTAAAACAGAACTATCTGTGCCGCCATCTCTGTCCTCTACTTTGTTTTCTAAAATTTTCACAAGCTTTATTTAATGATCTCATAAAATTACTCCTCATAGGAGTTCTTAACTTTTTAATACTTTCGACATCCATTTCTAATAATTCCTAAATTCTAATTCCAAATACCTCGAATTCTATGTCTTTTTACGTAGTTCCTATATATGTAAATGCCGGCAGAGATGCCAGATTTCGGGATTTCTAAGCTCCAAAGTCAAATTTATCGAAATGTAAGAAAAATTCACTCTTACCTTGTCATTCCAGGATTTTCTAAATGAGACAGAATTGAGGTATTCCAAGGTGAATTAGATCACATAAACATTGAAATCGTTAATCTAAGTATTCTCAATTTTATCATCACTTTTATTTGCAGGACGAGGACACACGTACAGATAATTATTTGCAAATATTTAATATTTCATTCTACGTGCACTAATTCTTTATAAAACACACAACCGTCTTTGGTTCCATCATACACGCTTCATCAACCCAAACTCAAACCTAAACTTACATCTGTTACTCAATGGGATCACGGGAATTTTTTTCCTGACGTCACCAGCGTGCATGCGCTAAAGGGTTACATGTAATTAGGGTTACGCCAAGAATCCCAACAAATGTAGTTAAAGAATAATGCGTAAATTTGAAGAAACGGATTGGAGTGTAGAATCTGGATTTTGTAAACTGGAAGAGGAAGATATGTAATTGAACCGGAATTGATCAGGAAGTTTCAATTGCAAATGCTGAAGCCGTTGCAAATTCTTCAAATGCTACTATAAATGGCCACTCGATAAAACAAACATCGGACATCCCTTGCAAAAACATACGCATGATTTTACGCAATATTCTGAAGTTGTCTGACCAGCTCGGTCACCAAATCTAAATCCTTGAAACTTCGAAACTTCTGCTTGTGGTGTTTTCACAATGATCACGTTTATCAAGGACTTGCAACTAATCAAGTGAATTTGAGAGTCATCGTCATTCGAAATGCGTCCTTTACTCCTGATGAAATACCTCTGATATCACAGTGTTACGTTTTTAGCGTATTATTGTGGCGTGCACATAGAGTACACAGATGTATAAATAAATTATATATATATATATATATATATACCTGTATAATTTATAATATAAATTATCTTTTATTTTTAACTATTATCCTTTTTTCATTTCTTTACGACAACACTTCTTGGCAAAATTTAAAACTACTTTTTTTTTTACAGAAACCTCGGCTCCTTGATCTAAGCAATATATCCATATTCATTAAAATCCTAGCAGTGGAGACTCTGAGTCCATTTAGTTTAATTTCAACCATTTTATATATACTATATTATATACCATCCTCATTCAGATATGAATCTCCAAGTACCGTGCAGTTTAATTTTAACCACCCTGTATGTATATTTAAAATTGATATAATCAGAGAAAACGAAATATGACTTAAAGTCTTCTTGTTGTATTAAAAGAGTATGCTTGTAAATACATGTACAGGATATATTGTATACTCACAATGCATTAATAGGATTATTTTTCCTGTTACAGAGATGAAATTTTAATCTGCATGCTTTAGCTCTCCCTATATTTAAAAAAAATAAGGGTTAGAGTTATGTATAGAGATTAGGTGGTTCACCTTCCTGTCTGTAAACTCAATGCGTGAACTAATTAAAAAAGATTTGGTTCATTGTTTTTATACTAATATTATACATTTCAGTCATATTTTTGGCGAAGTCAAGAGAAAATTGCCTCCATGCATGCAAGAAAAAAAAAAGCAGATTGAAAGGCAAAGAGAGAACATTTTCACTAGTTTCATCAATGAATATTAATGAAAAAGGGAAAATATTTCAGTTCGTCTCTGCTATGGCATAGTTCCAAATTCTGTTATTTAGTTTTCTTGACAGGTAAATGATATGCTTAGAAAGTTAAATTTATTTCGAGTTCCCATGGATGCTAAAAGGATGCCATGTCAATGACACCTGCATTTGGTATCGACTTTGGCAAAAAATAGGAAATTTATGGTAAGTACAATAATTTTAGCAATATCAGTATTAAAATTTCTTTCCAGAAGATCCGAAGATTCTTCTTGAAAATTCCATACCCTATTAGGAGGCTACAACAATGAAGCATTCACATGAAAATTAATTATGCTTTTAGAGCGTTGATGATACATTGAATGGGTGAACTCATACGCTGTTGACTACGTCATGATTTACTTGGCAGTTTGTTTGCGTGTGATCAGTTTTTAGAAATGCTGGTAATTGCAATCACCTCGGGGGTCGTTTTTTGCGCATAACTTTCGCATGATCCTTTGTAATTCATGATTTCGATGACCTTACCTATTATCTGACATGCTATATCTATATCACTCTACATCCACAATACGATTTCCATAACCACATTCAGCAAATTAATATGAATTATAAAATTGGACTATGGCTTTTTCGAAAAGAATATCCTAGTTCTTAATTTATTCCATAAAGGCATTATATATACATGAAATCAAGATAAAATAAATTGAATTTTTTGATGTTTCATTGAACATTTGTTAAAATGTTTTATAGGTTTAACCTTGACCAAAGTTTCAGTACTGATGACATTTCATTTCATCTGCATTTAATTAATGCATTTTCTATGATTAAGTGACTTCTGACTAAAATAAATGGCTAATTTCTGGGAAAATGCAATAATTTTAGCTGTACCGTATTAAAATCCAAGATCAGAGGATACTTCTGAAAAATTCCATAACTTATTGGGAGTCTATAAAAACGAAGAATTCACATGAAAGTTGATCACATCCTGAATGGGTAACGTGAAACGCTGTTGACTATGCCATGATTTAATCGTCTCATAAAAATTGTATGCCTTTACATAAATTTAGATAGAAAAATCTAATTTTTCGATATTTTATTCAGTGAACAATTGATAAAATGTTTTATAAATTTTAATCTTAAACAGAGTTTCGGTATGGGAAAACATTTCATTCCATCGGAATTTAATAAATGCATTTTCTATGTCTAAGTGACTTCTGATTAAAATAAAGGACATATTATCAAACTCTGCCTTTCATTTCTTCTTTTCATTCAATTACAAATGAGTCTCTTGATTAATTATTCTTTCATGTTTATTTTTCTAATTTGTCACAAAATCCATAACAAAGCTTTTGTCTGCAATAAACTTATCTTATCTATAATTGACGGCAGCTAACAGAAATATATTCTTTGTAACGAATGAAAATGACACACGATATGAAGTCGTATCCTAGATTAAATTAAGTATTCGACGGAAATTATGAATCATATATATGTAAGGCAAGTCTATTTTTATTTTCTGTTCGTATTTAGATTTCTGAATTATTCTACTTTGGAAATTCGTCATGAAAGTTCAATAATTCAATTTCATTAATATAGTATTTCTTTGATTCATTTACTTGATTAATATATCAGCGACAAAAGATTCGAAAATTATTGCTTAAACAACAGCATAAATACAATACACCCATCATTTGGCTCAAAATAGCTATTTAAATTCAAAATAGATTTTGAAATTTTGAGAAAAATATGAACAAATGTATCAGAAAAGAAAAAAAAATCTTTTCATGATTTTCGAAATCAGTCGTTCCGTTCAACACTTTTATTTAACTTTATTAATGTTTTTATTTCAATTTTGAATTCATCTATTTTCGACAAGTAATTACATATGAAAGAGGCATTTTTACACAATAGTTCTTTGTTGGAATCTTCAGTTTACTTATTTATTATTATGTGAGAACATAATTGTTTGGTTTGAGGTTCTTGAAGCTCCAAAATGTGTATGCAAAAAATTTTTGAATGCTCAAAATGCGTAGACAACAAATTGGCGTTTTATCGTTTTTGAGGCATCAATTTTTCGATTTTAGGATTATTAGAAAATGATGCAGCAGATTTTCACATTCTTGCCAAATAAAGTTACAGCCTGATTTCCAAATTATTAATTCTCTGAATAATTTCGATTTGTCTTCATTAATTTAAATTATTAATCAGTTTGAACCGGTTTGAAACAACCACGAGACTATCAGATTACGCATGCGTCAATATTCAGAAAAACGATGTTTTTTTTTTTTTTTTTTTCCATCTCAAAATTGATCCAGCTCCAAAAATGTGTTTGCCAGCTAGAAAAATTCAGAATGAAAGTTTAAAATATCATCATTATATATAGAGAGAGAGAAAGAGAAAGAGGGATTGAGACCGATAGCAAAGTTCTCGTGATTGTTTCAAACCGGTTTAAACTGGTTAATGACTTAAAAAATAATAATGTTCTCACATGATAACTTAAAATTTGCAATCGTTAATTTAAATTTTATTTTATTTATTTATTTATTTTGAAAAAAAAAACGGTTTGTGAAAAATGATTGAAAGATCTCAAGAGAAATGCAATTACTAAACAAAAGTTAGTATTTTTTTTTAATAGACATGCCATCTCCTATTAAAAATAAAAATTTTGTATGAAAATATGTTACACTGGAATATTTCCATTTAAATGCTGTTTCTAAAATTATAAAAAATTATTATATTTATGAGAATAATTTAATTTTACGATGCTAATTATATTTTGCAAAATATGTATTTTTTCATTTTTACAAATATTATTTTTTAATAATTTGCTGTAGGTTAATTATTTATACATAAGATACAGTAAAAAAAGTTACCAATTACTAAAAATCCATTTTATATTGAAGTTTTTGAAAATAATATATTCTAAAATAATTATTCAATTTTTATATGAATAGTAATGACAAAATTATGATAAATTTTTCCAGACATAAAAAAAATTAATTAGATTTATCAAAAATAAATTGCTAATTTATATTTTATAAATTACTAGCACTGAATTAAAATTTTTCAATTTACTATTTTTATTTTCATTAATAATCGAAAAAGCTTCTAAGGCTTTTAAAATCTAGGGCCTAAATGTGCATATGTATATATGAACTTAAAAATATCCATTCAAATATAATTAACTATGAAAAATATAGATTTAATTGATTTCATTAATTTGAAAAAGATTTATCTATGGGTTTCATGATTTCATTTCATGATTTCATTTCCAAGTCCTTTGAAACACTTCAAATTAAATAATTGTAACAATAATTTATTGTTTTAATAGTAATTTCTGTCTTATAAAGCCTGGGAAATAACTTGCACCAATATTAAAGTTTCAACAAAACAATATAAAAGTAAAATTAAATAAAATAATTTCAATTTATTGATGCATGCTACTGCATTCCAAGCGATGAAATAGGGAAGTCACGGAAAAGCCCTAAAAATTGAAGGATCTTGGCCAAAAAATGCAGTTAGAAAAATGTACGCTATACCATAATAAAATCAAAGAAAAATGCTTCATCGAGTGATCTACAAAATTGACAGCGATATTTGTAACAAAGATTTTGCTAAAATTATGAGTTTTCCGCGATTTAAAAAAGGGGGAATAGATGAAACGTTTCCTCCCAAATAATCATATTGTTGTCCGAATTAAGCAACAGCGAAGTAAAATTTAAAGAAAGAAGAAAGTAAACAAAAATTCTAGAAAGAGAACTCATGGAGGGGTGAAGGGTTATAGGAGAATCCTATTTTCAATATATGGTTGGACCCATTTTCAAGTCACAGAAATTTATAGTTTTAATCAGAAAGAACTCCGTAAATTTACTCATTGGGATTCCACCCAATGAGTCCCAATGATTTCATAAATTTATCATATTTATGCTATATATTAAATATACTGAATCTACAGTGAATAACTCGACTGCAGCAAATAGATTGTTGTTATTATTAATTTTAGTGTTCTTTTAATTTGGCCTAAAGTTGTTGAGATACAGTGGCAACAACTTTATTTTCAGTATTTTTTTAAAATTAGCTTTACTATATTTGTAAAATTGAAATTTAAATCGAATTTCATTCAATTTCTGATGTTCAGGAGATTTAAAACTTTGTATTCTCTGTGTCCTCTAGGATACCCTATAATAGTATTTTAAACTTACTTATGAATTGAATTACGTTTTGATTCCACATGATAGGCGTCATTTGCTGCCGAATTCCAGAAATTTTATTTGAAGATTTCATTATACTTATAAAAACAATTTATAAATTAAATACTGAAAATAAATTAACAAAATCTTTATCTATTTATATTGCCAATATAATTATCATTTTAATACCCAATATCATTAAATTTGTCTAAAAATGAATATAACTTTTTTATTAATTTAAAATCCTAATTATAGAAATAAATTCAATTCCAGTAAAACTCAAAGGTTACAACGGTGTTTGTTGAACAGTTTCACTTAAGAAACAATTATGGATCTAATTATTTTAGTACATGTTTTCTCAACATATAAAATGATCGATAAATTCTTTGAAAGACTAGAGAACTAAACGCGAAACAGCGCCAAATGTGCCAAACCGCAAATCTTTTAACTCCAGAACAGAGAATGCCAGTGGAAAACGTTCTATGCAATGAGCAGACGAGAAAGGCAGACGAAAAGAAAAAAAAATAATGAATCATGAAAATAAATAAAAGATTAAAAAAAAAGAACACTTCTTTTAGCGGATTGTATTTTGTCTTCATTATTTTTAGGTCGTTACTTGTTTGTACTCTGATAGCCGTGCTCTTACACCCTAAATCTTTGATATAGGGCCTAATTTTACCCGAACCCGTTGGAATTCTTTTGAGGTATTAGATTCGAAAAGGGTTACTTCTTTTTCCCTCTTTGAACTTTGGAATTCCTGCCAAATAGTTTGAGAAGAGGGTTCTACCGAAATTGTTTGTTCTACTTGGGAGTCCAGATAAATAAAAGAAATCTCGGAGCAGAATGAAGGGAATTTGTGAGAAAAATAGCTTACCTGCTCTTATAGGCGTATCAAGTGCACTGATTTATTTTATCGTTTTCCTTAACTGTTCGGCAAATAAATCCTGAGGAAATTTCTATTCATTGTTTTTCTTTATTATTAATGTTTAATGAATGGATTTAGTAATCCATTTGAAGGTAAAATTGAATAAAACGGAATAGGCATGTGAAGAATTAAATTAATTCATTTTATATATTATGGAAGCAAAATATTTCTGCCCCATATCATTAAGGCTTGAATTGTACTTAATTTAAGTAAGGATAAATGTTTTCAAATGAAATATTACTTTTAGCTACCTGGTGATGCGTTTAATATTTCACGAGGAAAAAAATAGTTCACATTATGAAAAAAATAATAATGAATAATTCATCTTTAAAAAAATTATTTTGATATCTGTATCCTTAAATTACAATTAAATGAGATTCTATATTATTTGAACGCAAATATTATTAATGTTATAAAAATTTATTAAGAGGAGGATATGTTATATATTTGATACATAAAGGATGTCCTAAAGTTAACGCAACATTTGATTTTACCACCATTCGTGCAGTAAAATGTTGGCATCCCCTATTAAGAAAGACTATTTGACGTCTGATAGCTTAGGGTTAGTAAAAATTGATTTACACGATAGAACAACGGGTTAACGCAAGATTTCGAATAAATAATAAAAAAACCACAGTTTATTTTCTTTAAATTGTTATATATATTTTTAAATCGTAAAGTGCAAAGGATAGGGTTATGCGTGGAATAACACATAGGGGAAATAAACTACACGGCTTTGCTGGCATATACGCACTCTTTCGCCGAAGTTCGACATGACCATTTTGTATAAGTTAGTTGAATTTCATTGATGCAGCTTTGAATTCCCTCATTCAATGCACGCATGCTTATGTGCGTGTTGGCATAGTCCTTTGTCTTCAAATAACCACATAAAAAGTAATCCGTTGGTGTTAAAGCACAAGATCTAAGAAGCCAATTCTCAAATTTTTGAATTGTGACCGCCAGAAACATTATTTTTGAAATATTGTTCAAAAAGGAAAAGACTTTATTTCATCGTGTGACTCACCATTTTTACTATTTCTAAAATAAATGACTTTTTAATAAGGTTGCCAACAGTTTACTGCAAAAATGGGGACACATTCAAATCTTGCGTTAATTTTGAGACACCTTTTTTTCTCTAGCAAACGTCCGGTTTCTTTTGGTGTTCTATCATTCTTTAGATTTATATATTTCTATGCAGCATTCATAATATAATAAATAAATATCACCTTTTATTTTTATTTTATGAAAAGAAATCTGTAATCCATTTTTTTAAAATCTTCTGTTGTTGTGAATATCCATAAATTGAACTAAAATGTTCAAAACGTTCATGTTTATACAATCTTAACATATTTCATGTTATGTAGGACTCAGGATTCACTACTATTTAGAATCACGCACATTTAATTACATTTAGGACGAACAATTACATTAACAAAAGAAATTAACATTAAATAGATTTCGTCGAAAACGTCGCAGGATTAATTCACGTGTTACGTCGCGTCTTTCGTTCAGAGACCCGTCTCGTCTCACACGTCCTGACTTTCGTTCAGACCCATCTCGTCTCGTCTGCACTCCGTCTAACAAGCATCAACACCTGTTGGCCAGCAGATGGCGCTCGTCATCAGGCGTTCGTCACTACATGTTATATACAATCCGATGATATCATAATTCAAGAAAGGAAAGATTGATTAGAAGAAATAGTATTATGTATCAAGTATTTTGTTCTATATAACCTTCGCTTACTCTCAAGCTCAAATTTTATTCTTTAAATCAATCAAAATGTCATTAGCATATGTCGTCAATTACATTTTTTTATGTATTCAATCATTAATTGTTTTTACAAAAAAAGAATTGAAAGCAAAAAGGATAAAGAGGTAAAAAAATCAAAGAACTGAATTTTAAACAAAGAATCAAAGAACATAATTTTTAAAGTTAAAATATCAAATGAGCATTCAATGAATAATGTGAGAAACGGAAATTCATTCTCGATTCGCAACTTTTCCATAGTACAGCGTTTTGGGGGAAAAAATTAATTTTTGGCCAACATGCATTTCACGTAATATTGAATTATTTCCAATATGAGTAAAGTTGCAGAGTTGTGTATTTATTAAAATATTATGTAGTAACATCAAGAAAAAGGCTTCATTCAAAAATAAAAGTGGAATGAAAATTATAGTATTAATAAAACGAAATTAAAAACACGCCCTCTAAAATAATTTTTTCGTTACGAAATATACAAGAAAATACTGTAATCGTCAAAAATTCGAATCCGATATTTTGAAGAACCTTTAGATTTCAGACCTTCTCTATATGCGAAAAGCATATTCTTACTTTAACGTATATTAAATACAGAAGAAATATTGGAAATGCAAAAAATTCGAGATCATGACAAATTTCAAGATCTCGAATTCCAGACCTCTTGAGTCCGATAAACACATTTTTGGCATTACATTGCTTGTCTGCGAATATGATTATTCAATATTCTATGAGCTAGAAGGCGGAGGTTTGGTATATGGATTTAAGATAAAATTCATAAAATTCTCTCTAACATTGAATGGAATTCAGGACGTCTCTCTGTCTGACTGTTCAATTAGAAATGAATTCGATAACTTCAAAACTACAAGAGCTATGTAGATAAAATTTTGCACATAGGTTTTAGAATCTAAAATACAGATATTAATCATATGTTGAACCTGATTCGACTACGGTGATCGTCTATCGGTGTGCATGTAACCGCAATAGCTCATAAATGCAATAATTTAAACCAATTAATTTTGGTATATGATCTTATTACTACAACTGCTATCTTGTATAAAATTTTGGCGTGAAAAGGCATCAAAAATTCGTATCCTCGTGATAGATTCAGTAACTGTTTCGTTCAGTGGTGGCGAGGTGATCAGATGTACATAAGAAGAAAGAAGATAAATTCGGTAGGAATGTTAAATCGTCATCAAAAATCTATATTTTGTACCTATCGTTCGCCAATGCCCTGCAAGGAATTGAGGGCATTTGCGAATATACAATCAGAGCCTTGTCGAAGGTCCTTACTTTTATATGGAGGAACAGAGATAAAATCGTTTTGGGAGAATATGCAAGAATGTTTCAGGGAGACCATTTCCATTAGTTGATATTATGTCTGTCTATTTATGTAATCAAAACTAACTGTATGTAACTAAAAAAACGCTTCAAGTTAGCTTAATGATATTTGGTATGTGATCTATACATGAAATTTTCAGATTTCAAGGCATTTTATACCTTGATAGAAATTATATCTACGTGCCTCTGTATACAAATGAGCATAATAACTTCAAATTGCATCATGAGAATAATAACTTCAAACTACACCCGCAAAATTTGGTACACAATTTTAACATTTGAAGTATAATTCCGCTCAAATTTTGAACGAATAGGACGACATCTTAATCGTCTGTGAATTTGAGCACAGCATTAATATGAACGCAATGACTCATAAACGCAAAGATTGATATAAAGGAAAATTGGAATGACATTTCCTTATTAAAATTATAATTAATATAAAATATTTTCGTTTCAAAATAGAAAGCATTCAAATTCGATTAACCAGTATATTATGAAGCATGAAATTCTCATATGTGGAATTCCAAAAATACAAATCTTAGCATTCATGGCGCTCCTGGCCTTGCCTAGAGCCCCCAATTTTCATGGAAGAGGGAGATGTGATCTTAAATCACATATTAAAATTCTCATTTAAGTCTTAATCAAAATATTAGAGATAATAACACTTTATATGTATTTTGGAACGAAATCTAATCTGAACGAAATTTGAACGAAGACGTTCGTCTGTCTGGATATTCGAATACAAATGAATCCGATATTTACTAAACGTAAAGAATTCTTAGGAGACCATTGCCATTGGCTGGGATTGTCGTTACAGAAATGTTGAAAATAATGCAAAAAAATATTATATTATAGAAAAAAATATTGTTTGTTTAATTTTTTGAATCAGAATTTCATTCCATATGGAAATAGTAGAATTTAATCTTGTAAAATGGCCAAAATTGGACTTATTTAAATTTGTTTATAACGGATAATGCATCATTTATTAATATAAAACAATTATTTCATTTTTTTTATCTTACTTTTCTGTCAGTTCTAAAGAATGATCTGCAGTATAAGAGTACGTTTCATTTTTAGCATTTTAGGAGAATAAAAAATTTCATATCAGTCAAAAACTTTCTAAGATTATTACAATTTGAATCGAATAAATAAACTGTTTTAAGATAATTGAATTATATAAAGCAAAATTCAAATACAGCATTGCCAAATTTGTCCATTTTCTTGGATTACAAGAATTTTATAACTCGTAAAAGTTGATATTTCCCTTCTAAATTTTCCCAAAATAAAAGGACACCATTTTTTATAAGGTCTGTGGGATAAATTATTATTCTTCATATTAGTCTAATTAATTATCCAGAGGCGATGAACCAATTATCAATTAATCATTTTTATCTCATAAAAATGTCCAATGGAGCAAAGATAAAAAAGACTTTAAAAAAATCTGCCTTTATAATTCTAATAATGTATGACAAAGATTAAAGTCCATTATTTTTTCAAACACCTGGAAAAATTTAATGTAGGAGTATATATATATATATATATATTTCTTTATGTAATGAAGCTATATAGTTCAGGCGTGATATTTATTCATGCTTCTTGAAAATATTTAACATTTTTACGTTTATTTGGGTCTTTTACAATTCGCAGTAAAGACACATTAGTGCAAATGAGTAGTTTGAAAATTTCATCCGAATACAATTTCATGAATATTATGCTTTCATGAATAAAATTTTTGTAATTCTTTTAAAATGTCATAACATGGAAATCATCTCATTATTTGAAATCCCACAACAATTTATATGGCATTATAATTAAAGAAAGCATTTTACTTTAAGTTAAATCTGTGGCTGCTGAAAAGCTTTATGATATGATTCTAATTAATTTTAATTATTTAAAGTTTCATCAGTTTTTAAAAATATTTTCAGATATGCCATTTCGACATCTAAAAATATTGATGCATGTTTTATATACGGTGATTTCGCTTCGGAAATTCCTTCTGTGAGGAAAGAGAGAAGATTCAAAAATTTCCTATGATGCTTTATTCCACAAGAAAGCCCGAAACACACGAAGCAAAACATAGTCGAAGCCTACTTAAAGACAACACTTGCAGAAATCAGCACACAGTAAAACAGCATATCGCTATTACACAAACGCAACCGCACAGTAACGCTCTGTATACATCAAGATAATTCCCTCCGTTATCGACATTCCAAATAGAGAATAGAAATGATTGTGCGCGCATCCACTTATATAGTCTCCATAGAAACTGCAGAAATTTCTAGTAAGATCTGTGAATTCCGTCTCCTAATAGAATTATTGCCATGTTTCTTATGTTCCTCAGAGCCTTAATTTTTATCTATAAATCAGCAAATTGTCTCTAAATTGTTCTCATGGATGCCAGCTCATAGAGTTGGTATTCCATAAGCATCCATTGGAAATATTTGTATGTCTCTCTTATTATTAGCAATGCAGGAAAGTAATATTGCAGATTCATAGTATTGTAATTAGCAGTTTGTCATAAAGTATGAAATTTGTTTTGTGGTTACTTCTGAGTCACCGCATGCATGAAGGCAAAATCAGCAGCGAAATTATGAACACTTTATTTTTATTCCCCAAAAGAACAAATATTTATAATGTTTGTTAAATATTTTTTTTTGAAATATTATACAATATTTCAAAAAAATGTGAAACAATAAACCTAAATATATTTTTAATCACTTTTTTATGTAAATGTAGTGAATATGGTAATAATGTGTTGTTTAAACTTAGTATATTTTTCATATCAACACACAAATATATTAGCCCGTTCTTTTTTTTCTTATCTGTCTTACATTTCTAGCATTTTATGATTATTCTCGCATTCCGGCATCTATTTGTTAATAATCTACAAATTTCTTGTGGGCAACAAGCGAAAATAATTTTGAAAGGTATATATTCAATTATAAATTATCAACCTCTAAATTTCTCTAAAAATATATTTAGTTATCAAGTAAATCGCATAATCTTATACTTACCAAAATCAAATAAAATTCACAAAATTGTAAATTTACACATAACCTAAGGCATCAACTCCTTTAAATCCATAACATTTATTTGCTAAGTGAATCTAGTTAATTGAATTTCAAATTCCATCAACCCCTTATAAACCTACCTTTTATAAGGGTAGAATTTGTATCCGTCTGAAACGTAATTCTCTTTATCTTATATCAATACCTTTTTCCGATAAATTTTTTTCGAAAAAACACCGCTTCAAAAGTACCGCGCTTCTCCCTGCAGCACACAAATTACATTTCGATACTGTAAAAAGGGTGAAAGAAAAATATTTATTTATTATTACTTTTTTATTTTATTTTTTACGGCTTGGAAAATACCGTGGATTTACTGTAATCAATCATTCTGCTCAGGAAAATTTTTTCCATCGTCTCGAATATTCTGATACAGAACCACCACCACAGAAGTCAGCATTTTTTAAATAAATCTTTTTATAATCTATTTTATTTTCTCACATTATCCGTATAGCGTCCTATCTGTTATTCCGAAAATAACTCGAATAGTTTAAAAAACAAAAAACAAAAAAAAATTTCGTGGAATTTTTCGAAAAATGTATTGTACGTTATTAATATTGAAAAGTTACTGCAGCTCAAATATTTGATATTTTTAGAGCATAGATAAATTTTGAATATTCTCTATTGTTAAAAAAGAAATGCAATACATATAACTTCATGGCGAAGTATTTTGAAACATTTATTTTAGCGTTTTGAAATTCATGACACAGAAATGTACAAAGTTATTTATTTCTTTCTTTTTACATTAATATGTTACCATTATCAAATATTTGTTTAAATGTACATTTTGTTTAAATACAGAAAGTTATTTATTGCCTTTTTTTCTTACATTAATATGTTATCATTTCAAAACAGAATATTTGTTTAAATGCACATTTTGCTAAAAGAGCTGGAGCATTAGCATATATAAAATAATAAAATTATAAAAAATTATAACATTACAAAAGATCTGTAAACAAAGCAATATATTTATAAATTTGTATAATTGTGTTTATTTAAAGACTATATAAGGTAGTATTTAACAATACGATACATTAAAAGGTATCATCCCAGTTTTTATAATTTTAATACATCATATGCAATTATGCAAAAAGATATCAAAAGAATAGAACCATTTCTGTTCATAACTGGTAAAAAGTATCCTCTTTCTTTCAGTATTATTGTTTTATTTTTCCAAATTTAGCAATTTCGAAATTTTTACATTTTAATAGAAAGGCAGAGAATTTCATTTAAAGTATCATGCATTTTATAAAAACGCCAGTCTATGAACGAAACTACAATGGTTAAAATTATGATGAATACAATCTCCCACGTTTCGATCCATTTTTTTTTTCTTCTGTGAGGCGCTATATTTAAGTCTTAACAATTTACTCCTCGTTATTCAATATCACATAGAATCGAGTCTCCCGAACGAAAAACCAAATTAATTATTGAAAGTTATTAATATGAATTTGAACTCTTAAAAATAAAAGCATATATAGAGTTAGCTAGAAATGAAAGGATTGACAACTGAGTAAAAACTGCTTCAAAAAGGAATTTAACTGCCATTCATTTCAATAAGCTGTGTAATCAATTTAAAACTGAAGTTAAAAGGAACATAATTTAATTACAGCCAGTCATTCTGTTACCACAGTACTAATGCGTTTAAACATGAATTATTGTGACTGGCTAGTTATGCTCATTAACTGTCCACCTTTTGCATAAGAAAACAATGGCCAACAAAAGTTAGTTAAAATCTTCAAATTGTTGGTAAAAGATTAGAAATCATTTCTTTTAATATTTTTAAATATTTAGGGTATTGTAATATTGTGATAAAATTACTATCCATCATGAGTCTTCTCAAATTTCTGTGAGTTCACCACATTCTGTTATGTATTGCTGAACTGTGTCCCTTATACATACGTTGTCTTGTATCTTGCATCCTTCCAAATCCGTAGAAGTATCCAGGAAATCTTCCATGTCCCTGTATAATTTGCACTAGAATCGGGTGAATTTATTTTATATAGTTTTTAGTTCATGGATTCATATCTTATGCGTCCTTTCCACGACATTATCCATCTATCCTGCCACTGCATAGTCATCTCTCTTCTAATTTCCTTCTTTAACATTTAGAATGACTTCGGAATTACAATATGTATTTGGGTTTTTCTGTGTGTCTTTCTTTTGCATATTCATCTGCTCTCTCATTTCCACATATTCCGATCTGAGCCTTAATTCAATTTATTCTTATCCATGTAATCTTTTTAGCCTTTCTCAAGTTTTCTTTAATTTTCCAGATTTTTGTTGTTGTTTGTGGATTGTATTGCCTGATGGGCTGACATAGAATCTGATCATATAAAGCATATGTCAAAATGAGCTGGTGGCAGGAGATGGCAGGAATCCACAAAATAACCGTTAGACGAACAATTTCTTTGATAATACCAGTATCAAAGGCATGGAAGAAAATGTTTGCTTTAACCAAATTCTTACTGGCCATGATGCGTTTAAGACTCATCCATCAAGAATTTTTTGACAATGATTATAAATATTTCTGTTTAAAAGTTGTAGTTATGATTCTAAACATTATCAAAAAGCGTGAGATTTGGATAATAAAAGTTAATGAAATCTTTCTGACTGTATAGAAATGAAACTGGAAACCGTATTGAAATTCCAGTCTCTTAGGAAAGCTACCTTCCTGCTGAGGGAATGTTGATTCAAGAACTGAACGGTGATAAGTCATCAAAAACTGTAAACAGATGTTTTTCATGCCCCATATATAGTTTTATTTATTTATTTTTTTTCAATGTAGTATATATTATCTTACAATTTTTTCAATTTTTTAAAATATTTTTTCTATTATTCTTTTTTTTATTTTTCATGATATTTTATATTATTTATGTTTATTTTAATTAACTGTTTTATTCTATTGTTTGGCATTCCAAAATACCTATATATGTACAGGACGCCTGTTGGTCTTTAGTTTTGATGGCCTGCCATTTCTTGTGGGGCTTTTTAACTGATGAGCGGTTTCGTAGTAGTTCCATATTTTCTTTCCTATTTGGATTCGGCTTGGGTGGGTTTTGGATCTTGTATATGGAATTATATATATCATATTATTTTCATAGAAAAAATTTCAGATGACCATACAAAGATCTATATCGAACAGCCAGTTCAAGAAATCCACAGGCAAACTAAAAACCACCGTCTTTCGGTGCAAAGTTATTTTATGCATATGAAAATATGTAGTATGAATTATTTTTCATACATCAGATTTTTTTTGAAGTTATTATTATTGAATGATTTAAAATTATTTTATTTTCCTATATGACTTCTGAAAAATTTTAATTTAAAGAAGCAAAATTTAGTAATTTAACAAAGGGGCAATTCAATTCATAGAAGGCAACTTTTGTTGATGTTCCTTTTTTCAAGTTTTGTGTAAAAGATATTGCCTCATTGGCGCAATGAATCATTACAATGTCACAAACTAAAAGTGACCACCCTTATTTAATGAAAACATTGCACATTTGGTTTGGCTGCTCATTCGTTAATTAAATCGATATCCATAATGACCCAGTTAATGCAAAAACTTATAAAACCAAAAAAGTGCCAAAGGGATTGTAAGGAAGAAATCGTGATCCTTTTGCAAAAACACCATTTCATTTTTTTCAAGTACTATTTTATCTTAGTTTCACACATTGTATGCTAAATGGAAGACGAAGAGCCTGACGCCCAAACAGTAAACAAATGCTTGCGTTTAGAAATGAAACTTTTGTAGTGATATCAGGATTATGGCGAGTTACTTGCCAGCAACATTATCAAATGTGGGAACACACAAGATTTTTCATCCTACCCAGAAAATAGGGAAAAAGTAATACTTTGAAATCAAAGTGAAACTTATGCAAGATAAAAAATCGTATTATGCACATTTATACAAGGAAGGGAGCAATACTGTTCATTAAATCCTTGACCAAAATTATATACTGATTTTTATAATCAATAGCAGCACAAATTATATAATTTTTTTAAATCTAAAATCCTACGGAATTTTTGTCAAAAAAATGTAATCAATAGAACGTACTACTTTTGTTATATTATATATTAGCAATATATATACATGATGTAGTTGGTTAATTCCAGATTCAAAATTTTAAAATATATCAGATTGATTTTTGTTATATAACATCTTCATACATGTTTAACGCTTTGCACTCGGAAAAGAAATTCGATGCATAATTATTCACCTAATACAAAGACTAGTTTATTGTTCCGAAAAGTAAATATATATAATAGTTTTAAGCTGAATTCTCCCATTTACTTAATTTACATCCTCTTAATACTCGGCAGGTATTTCTAACAATCAAAATTAAATAAACAAATAAGAAAACTTCAAAATGATGCACCGCCTTGAATGGTGAGTGAGAGTCACCATCCGAGTGCTAAGGGTTAAAATTTCCCAGTTTCGATTAAAGAGGATAACTTGGAAAAACGTTAAGAATTTTTATACATTCGAGAGTGAGAATTTCCGGAAAAACCACTGTCAGTATTTCATTTAGTC
>JAPMOR010035128.1:0-10157 GCA_026543865.1 Argiope aurantia | reverse complement strand
TATATATATATATATATATATATATATATATAACTTTATAGTTCAATACATTTTAGTTATATAATAGTAATAAATAGTTATAACTATATAACTTCTAAATATGAGAGAGGCTCATGTATTGTATTTTCGGCTTAGATATCAGCTGTAATTAGTTAAATTGTAAAAGTCATCTGTAATTAGACATATTAAATTAAGATTCCATTTTAGGAAATGTCATCAAAAAGATTCGAAGTACAAGTGGCTTATTACAGACAAATTCTGCGCTGAACGATGGTATGATATACAATAATTTTTAATAATTTTTTACCCAAGAAAATTTTGTGTTTTCCTATTATAGAAGTCCCCAGGTTCAATCGCCAAAATGGATGCATCATGTCTGTTGGAGACTAGAGTTTGCTAAGATCGCCAAAGTCTCCAAGTAAACTGAAAAAGGTGGGAGATGAGCTATAACATGTAAACTCTGAAAAATTATTTTCTTTTAAGACATTTGGATTCTAGTAATTTTTAAATATGTATCTAGTTATGCCGATCAATAAACACTTACGCCAATGTATTTGCTACTAAAATATATTTAATAATTATTATTTCATTTAAACGGTTTCGGTACAATACTATCAGGTTTTTAATTTTTAATATGAAATCAATGCTGTTGTTATTTCCCTGAATTGTAATTAAAGCTCTTTCTCTGGTGTTGAATTTCCATTTAAGTTTGAAGTTATGTACTATTGATGATATATTCAATAAAGGGCTCAATATATATATGTTATTTTTATGTATGTGCCTATGGGGTAATAATTTTTACTTTTTTTTAAATAAATATACGAGGGAGAGTCAAAAAGTAAAGGGACATTTGAAAAATAGTTCATTTATTCTAATGATAGAGAACTGAAACGTACATTATTATTTTACATAACCACCCTGAATTTCAAAGCACTTTCCCCAGTGTTTCACATGTTATTTTGATTCCGTCGAAGAAAACGTTTTTCGCTTGTATCCGTAATCAATTTTGCACAAATGACTTTTTCATCGGTTGAAAAGCTTCTATCCCTTAGCACTTTCTTCAATGGTCCAAACATATGAAAATCACTTGGAGCCAGATCTGTATTGTACGGTGGGTGTTACAGCACTTCGAATTCCAACTCCTTTATTGTTTCGGCCGTCCTAATGTAACCGAGCATTATTTTGCTACAGGGTGACACATTTCGCAGGTTTCCACGACTTTTGGATCCGATTGCAGGTTCAATTTAGTCTAGTTTAGTCTGTTTTCCATCACCATACCCTCAAAGTTCGTAGATCTTGCTTCTCGATAAACAGCTGTCACCATACTGCACTTGCATTTGACGAATAATTACCGCAAGTATAACACATTCCGCATATAAAAAGCGAATCATTGCCTTCGTTTTCTCCTTGGTGCATATGGACAATGGAACTGGCATATTTAACGATTTGTATACTCCAACAACTAAAGCGGGAATAAGAGTGGCAAGATGCATACATGTGTTGTCAACTAAACTAATTCGGCGTTGAGTACTAATAGAGTTACCAAACCCCGGAAAGAGTTTAATTTAGTTATATTAACGCCCGTTGTAAAGCAATACTACGGCTATTTTTGGACGGCCTTCATAATTTTGAACCACGGTCAGATGACAAAGACGATACCCGAGTTGACACCCCCCTCTCCACACCACATCTGCGGGAGGACGTTTGGCCTGACGGATTTAACGTGCAACAGACTGCCTTACACGATGGCTCCTCGGTGGAATCGTGTCTCGAACCTACGGTTCATGAGTCGAGACCTCACCACCAGGCCACCGCAGCCCTCCCCGGAAAGAGAGACTGTACATGTCCTTTTAATTTTTGAATTTACTTCATATTTTTTACTAATGAATTTTCCACGCCTTTCAGATTAAATGCCTCAGTACTACTATATAAAGTAAATAACTGAAAAAAAGGAGTTGTAGAAGGTCATACCATTAGAGTTGACTATATGTGGTTATAATATAAATTTTTATATTTTTGTCGTATTAATATCACTCCACATTCATTTCATTTCAAAACAAAATGCGCGTAAGTATTTGAATGGGGAAAGTAGCATTTGACAGGTTGAAAAAAATAAGCTACATGAAAGAAACATTTTAACCAGTGAGGTCGTTTCACCTGATTTTTGGAGCTGTTTTTGAAATATTGACAAAATTTAAAAATTGCTGACTGCATATTGTATAAGACAGATAAACTGTATATTGATTAAAATTGGAAAAACTTTTAAGTTTTACTGAAGAACAATGAAAAACAGTTGTAAAATGCCGGCATGAAGAACAATTTTCATGAGATCATTTTCGCACATTTTTTTTTTAACTTACGTAAAGTAATCATTTTTAAAACTGAAATGGGGTTTACATCAAATAGAAGAAGAAATATGCCTCTACGGCAAACCAAATGTCACTGCATATTTAGATAAAATAAATAAAATATTTATGTTTATATTTCTTGAAATACTCCATTCCTTTGAAATCGATACCTTGTATTTGCCTTATAATGGAGAATGTAAGAGCACTCAGCTATTTGGAAATGATTGAAACCGTTTCTATATAGAAAACGATATATAAAGCAAGCTGACAAAATCACAGTCCCGACTGCGTATTTGGAATGAAAAATAAGTTACTAACTTCGACTGAAAATGAATTTGATGTATTTTATATTGGAATGTATCGTATATTACTATAATAAGATGCCGCAATATTACTAAATATGAAAATGATTATTTCATTCCTATTTCGAAACTTTACTGAGTATGAAATAGTTATTGTATTTGATTAATTGATATTTCAGTTAGGTAATAAATGAAATTTTTGATACAAAATCTCATTATTTCAATACCAGTTCTTTTCGTACATACTATGCATAGTATTTTGAAGCAATTCTTGCTACATTATTTATATATTTATGCCTATCATCTCTTTTTCAATGGTAGTTAAAAGAATAGGATACAAGATATCAAATAGGTTGAGCAAAATAATTACTACCATAATGTCCTGTTTGGCGGTTTTTTTCAGTTTTTGGATGCTTTTTTACCTGCTTTATCTGCGGGTAGTGGCAAAAAAGACATATATTTGCAGTTCAGTGCTAAGCAAACGGTAAAATCAGAATAATTAAAAAAATTTATATTTATTAGAATATAAAAGCAAAAGGTATCAACCCAAAAAAAGCATAAAATATGAAGGTGCAAAAAATAAATGGTCAATATTGTAAAAAGTAAAGATCTAAAAATGAAATAGTGATACAAAAAAGGTGATCCTATGAAGTAATTCAAAAAATGTTAAACAAAAACAACATTAATATGTTAAATGCAGGTATAAAAATGAATAACTTTTAAAAAATTAATACTATTTGGGTTAGGGTTGTTTTTTTCTGAAATACAGACGTTGGTTGCGTGGCCTCATTTAATGTGAATCTCAAATTTAAATGAGGAGGAACCATTTCGAGAGCGTTTCTCTGCAAGTGCATCATTAGTTCGTGGACAAGAGGTCACTTAAAAAGCAGGATACTAGCTTCCTCGTAATGCAAACATTTGTGGTATGGTTTTATTGATTACGTCTTTATATAGATCAGATGTAAGCAAGTTGATAGAGACAGTCCCTCATGGTTGAACATGAAATGACTTTTTACTAACATCTCTCTTGAGGCCATCTCATGCTACTAAATGAGAAGTCACCGGTTTAATAAGCCGATTCTCTCTTCGTTCACTCAGAAGTTACAACATTTGTGGCCTGATCTTGTTGACTACATATATGGATGTCGGATCATCGTTTAATAAACCTTATCTATCGTTTAATAAATCTTATATATAAGATTTATCCTTTAAATATATAATATTAATGTATAGAGTTATATATATTAATCTGGGGTTGCTGGTCTATGAGATGAACTGTTTGACTGAGATGCCAGGATAGATAAACTATGTCGATATAGTTAAGCCACTCTAGACGGTTAGTCCCAAAGACAAAGAGGTGATAGTTTGAAGACTTCAATACTCAAATAGTACTATGCGTGATTTCTACATAAGGCAGTCCTGAAAGATAGCGCATAAAATTTGGTCATAAGTCTGTATCAAATTTCACATCATATTGGAGAATAGGAATAGGTACAATATTATTACTTAATTTTCATCAAAATATTACAAAGTTAAAACGAAACATGGCGTAATTCATAAATATATGAGACAAATGAAATGAGAACCCTGCTGCTGTTTTAGAAAAATACGGATGAGGAAAGAAAATTGATGAATTATGTTGATAATATAATCATATTATCTACATAATTCCTCACTTTTGACGATAGATAAGGTGAACAATTTTGCAATAAGTAGCATTCTTACATTCTTTATATTTTAATGCATATCAAACTATTTAAATTAAATTAATTATCTTATAAAATATTAAAATTTCAGAAACCTTCAACTATAGTGTTTTTGATGACAATACATTATTTTGATGTTTTGAAAAGATAATCAGTTTATTAATTAATTTTATTAAATTAGGATTCCATTCTATTGCACATTCTTTTTTTAATAAGCCAGCGAAAATTTATTTTAAATTCCATATTTTAAGTCTAAAACTAAAGAAAAAAAAATTAAATTAAGAACATTTCTATTTGTTTAGCAGTTAAAAGAAATGTATTCTTGTTTTCACTGAATTTATTAGTTCTATTTTCATACTGCAGAAAATATATTGTGTAAACTTTAGATAAATAATCCTATCATGCTTAATCAAATTATGATAATTATAATAAAATTATTTGCAAAATTCTATTTAAAAAGAAGTATTAATTGATACTCTTTAAACAAATTCAGCTTTTGTTTGATCGTTACAGCCCACATTTTATATTGCACTAAATAAATTGCTTAAATATCTGGTAAATAATCCTATTGCACTTAGTCGGATTATAAAGTTTATAATGAAAATATTCAGGATTTTTTTTTAAGTATTAATTGCTATTCTTTAAACAAATCTTGCTTTTTCTTTTGACATTATAGCACACATTTAATTTCGAAAGTGGGACAATTCCCACAAGCAAAAAAGACCGATACTTTAGAATTAGTAGTAATTTTTCATCAATATTATTTATCTACTTTCAATACATTTGACAAGTTTTTTGCCCGTAAGAAATTCAAATTTCGAAATTCAAAAAAAAATCATAATTTCTTTATTTTATTTAAATTTATTCAGTCTATCGTTTATAGAGAAAATTGGGCCATTTATACATAAGACAGCCTGTCTGTATTAACAGAATAATTTACAGAGAGATATATAGATAGAATATTTAATATTTTCTAACTGGCCGTCATTTATTATTAATATGAATTATGAAAGCCAGATGCTTGATGAAATTTCCATTAAATGGAAGTTTAGCTGTATAAATTCCATATTAATATTCCGTAAGAAGCTACATCATCGGCAGTTATCAATGTGTTCATGCATATATGGATTAATGGATCAATTTGTCTCTCATTTCTTTTAAAATATAAAAATATCGCTTCATGATTTATTTCAATATGCGAAAATTTGAGTACTTCGCTTAATAAACAATATTATATGGCAAAATATGGATTGGTTTACTGGATCACAATGTTATGGACAAATTAATTTTTATATTAAAATGAAGACACTTCCTTTAGTATCATTAAGCGCTATTACGCAGATTCCGTAATACATACCTGTAAGTCACAATAGTCCGTGTTGCAAGTTCAATTTCTTTGTTTTACACAAAATGCATAAAGGAATCAAAAATTAATTTGAAGCGATGTATGAAGAGAGTGTTACGTGAAATGGAATATGTTCCATTTTCTTTAAATATAATATTTTTATAGGTTTCTTTTATATCTATAAATTGTGTCATGTGACATGCAAAATAAAGCAAAGCAATAAAAGAAGCCCTACAGGGTAGATATTTAGACTTATGAAATTCGTGCGGAATATTTCGAATTATGTTAAAAACTAAAGAGAAATCGAAACAGCAAAGCAGATGGTAGTTGTCTTTTCAGCAGTAAATATTTATTTCCATAATATTTTTACTTGCTCTTATATGAAGCATACCCAGGAAAAATATCGTGAAGGTCAAAATATTGAATCGTAAGTTTTTGATAAACATTGACCTTTCAGACCTCCCGAAATCCGAAAAACCCTTTTTTTGGTTCTATGTATATCTATAGCTTTGTCAGTCTGTTAACAGGATGATTGAAAATACTTTGAGTTAGAGTACTGAAATTCTGCATGTAGGACTATCATTATATTTGACTTTTTCTATGAAAATGTGGGTAGACTTCATTGTCGATAAGCCTGTGAGAACGCAAATGAACACAATCATTTCAAAACGTATTGATCAAATTCCACGAAATTAAGTACTTAATTTTACCATCAGGAATGCAGATGTTTATGTAATTTTCATCCATATCCTAATAATAGCCATATATTCACCGTATGTATGGCTATTTACTTACGCGATAATTCAAAAACTCTTTGGTTTAGATAAATAAATTCTGGTGTGAATATTGTAACGTAAATTGTTGATCTGTATTAAAATTTGGAAAGTTGTATTTCTGTATTAAAATTTGGACTGTATTTGGTTAAAAATGAATGATCAAAAATCTTTTCTAGTTTTCTTTATGGTACTACAAAACACAAAATTCTAAATTCTGAGTCGCAAAACACGGAAGTCGAGGAAGGGAATAAGGCAACGTTGATAGGTGGCCAACTACCGCGCACAATAGAAGGTAGTGCCCACATCAGGAACAACACTTGACCGCAATGGGAGAGTAAAGAATTGTTGTCTAATTGGGATAGTTATCTGCCATTGTCCTATTGTGGTCACGTAATCTTCCTATAGTATTTTGTAACCTTTTATTGAGCGCAATAGTAGGCTTCGTGTGAACGCTGCTGAAAGCCCCGTTTTTTTGGCCCGTGTGTGCTTTGCGTCAAGAGCATTTTGCCATCTTTTTCTTCATTTGTGATTTTCTGGGGCACTTTGATGTCGGTTCAGTTTACCGACAATTTCCGGGAAGCTCCCGACTGATATTCACAGGCAACCTTGGTTCAACAATGGGTCAGATAGCAAGCAGATTTACGACCAAATCCGTAAAGACAACGGGCCATGGCAACAAGGCTTGAGAAAGGAGTTTCTCTTGAATTCCAGAATTTTGAATGCAAGCCTGCAAAGGTGCATGCATTGTGTCATATCGGTACAAATGTCACTTTGTGGTATGGAGATCCATGCTTGTTGTACTTGTTCTGGTCATTACTGGGAGGGTAAGTGCTGGCTGTGGATGATGACGGAGTTGTCGTTGAAAAGTATCACACTCGTGCTCAATTAGATACAGATCTAAGTCATCTCGCAGGCCAAGGTAACATGTCGACACTATGTAGAACACGTTGTGTTGCAACAGCGATATGAAGGTGAGCGTTATCCTGCTGGAAAACTCCCCCTTTAATGCCGTTCATGTAAATAGCAGCATTACAGGTTTAATTACCAGACTGACATACAGATTTGCAGTCAGTGTGTTTGGGATAAGCATGAGTGTTTCTGCTGTCATAGGAAATTGTTTCCCAGACCATGACTCTAGGTGTAGGTTCAGTGTGTCTAGACCGCAGACAGTTTGTTTGCAGGTGTTCCCCTGGCCACCTTCTGACCAAAACACGACCATCACTGGTACCAAGGCAGAACTTGTTTTCATCAGAAAAATCAACAGATTTCCACTCCATCCTCCAATGAACTCTGGCTTCACACCGCTGGTATCGCAAACGGCAATGGCTTGGAATCAGTGGAATACACGCTACATGGCGTTTGGCTCAGATCTGTTCTTAAAGTAACCGATTTCTAACAGTTCGTTGTGTCACTGTGAAATCGACTGCAGCTCGAATTTCTGCCACAGACGAAGCACGAAGCGCCATAGTCGTTCCCCGTATACCGTGGTCTTTCCTCTCAATAGCGCCCCGTGACCGTCCGGAATCCGGTCTACTTGTGGCAGTACATCCCTTCACCACTGATCCCAACTATCATGCACAGTGGATACATTTCGATCAAGTTTTTATGCAATATCCCGGAAAGAAAATCCTCCTTTCTATAGCCCTATTACACGACTTCGTTCAATCTCGGTGAGCAGTTGATAGGGTCTTCTTAAAAGTATTCTTGGCTAACATCAACTCAACAAGCCAAATTTCAAAGATAAATAACGCTCATGAACTTTACAGCACGCATTTAAATCAAACCTGATAGGGAAATTCTGAGTGGCGCTACTAGCGCAACACTTATGCGCGAAGAGTGAAATTTGAATCGATGTCATCTTTCAGATATATAAACTCGCCTACCAAATTTTGTTTATCTGACTCAAGTCTTTCTTGGTGTTGGGCATTTTTTCCACCAGTGTATAAAGAGAAGTTCCTGATATTCCTTAAATATATCAAAAATTCGAAGTGTTTATTGAATCATCATATATTGAATCAAATGAGTGTTTTTGTATTTTATGGAAACTCGGAACCGAATCAGTTTATCTACGAGTTGCGGAATAAAAATTCGAGTTTACAGTATTCGTAAAAGACTATATACAATTAAATAATAAATTGAACAAATATTATAGTGTAATTAACGTTTTCAATTACACTATAATACGTATTTTAACTTTTAGAAAAATCAAGTCACACAATTAACAGAAATATTCAAGACTACTAAATTATGTTCCTGTAATGCCTATCACAATTTTATCCATAAACTTTTAAAAAGATTTCTTGAAGTTACGCATGATAACACATGTATAAAAATTTTATTGAAATTAAATACAAAATATATACATAGAAAACCAGCTGATTGCCAAAATAAAACTAATAAAAAATACGATAATACAGCTGAAAAATAATTTCCAATAATTAATAAGAAGAATATGCTAAATATATGAAATTTCTTTTCAAAAGAAAGAACAAAAAACATTCTAAAACGCCTTGAAGTAATTTAGTTTATTTATACAAAGAATTATATATGAATTTAGTAAAATTATTAATTATTGAAATGTGTGCAATGAAATTTGTAATCTAGTACCATGCAAATACAATTCGACCAATTGTATTTAAAACCCAAAATTATCAAACTCAATATTTGTTTATGAGATAAACATAATAAATGAGAACCGTTTATTCAGATATTACACTGTTTCGAAAACTTAGTTTTGAAATCAAATAAAATTTTTTTCGATTAAAAGACATTCAAAGAAATAAATCCCAATATGGAAATTGAGAAAATAAGGAAATAAGTTAATTTTCTAATTGGTTAATTAATTTAACTATCATGGAATAATTCAAAAGTATAAAAAGAAATATCAATCGTCTTCTTAACATATTGCCATTTGTATATCCAGAGAGATAAATATCCTTTTTGTTCTCAATTTTTTTCAAAAGGAATAACTTTATAATATTGGAAAAATCATATAACATTACATTTAATATATACAATTTTCTTTATTTAGTTAAAATATCAAGCAGTTACATAGTGTGATTTGCGATTATTTTCATTAGATGCACACAGACAAAAAATCATTCTCCATCAAAGATTTATTTAGCTGAAAAAGTCGATAGCAATTGTTTTACTTTTTATCTCTATTATTAATTTATAACCATTTTAATTATATATTATTAATTCGTTGAATATGTATAAATTGGAAGTATCCGATGTTCATTGTTAGATTTTATTGATAGAAGGCAGGCATCATAAAAAATGCTAATTTTTGTATTCGCATTCTCACAAGTATTTCTTATATTCTTATATAACGACATTTATTTTTCTTGATTCTGGAATAGTTTTTAATCGCTTAATCTTTATAAACTCAATGATTTCACAAAATAATTTGCTGTAAATAAATAAAACAAATTATATCCAGTTCTAAATATATAAATACTTCATTCTTATTATCATAATTAAATTAGATGAAACTTATAAAACTAAAAGAATTCCATTCTTAATTTTAACTGAAAAAGTGTTGCAAAGATAATTCTGAAAGATCCGAAATCTTTTTTTCTTATTCTTTCATATAGAAATATATTCCATTTAAATGAACAAAATATCAAAGAAAATAATTATAATAAGTTTTAAATATTTTAAATTATTTATATGTTCCC
>JAPMOR010035115.1:30967-45533 GCA_026543865.1 Argiope aurantia | reverse complement strand
TGTGGCGTAAATTATTTTTCTATCTAAAGTCAATTACATAAGATTTAATGAATATTTAAATATTTTCTAGTTGTTACTTATTTTCAATTTGTAGCTAAAATTCGGATACTTTTATTGTGAGTAACTAATAGTAGAATACCTGTGATATATGCAGCTGCAATGTTTGTGATAATAATTAAATGTCAAATGTAACCAAGAATCCATAAGTAGTTTCACAAATAATTCATCCCGAACTTGTGGATTAGAAATTCGGTAAAAATGTACCTTTTTAAGCTAGCATTAGTAAAACCCGAGAAGTGCATTTATTTTCCCCTAGGAGTTAAAAACTCAATTTCATTTCAATTGTCTTTGATCCAAAATATTTCTTTTTCATTATTTGCAATAAATTTTGCCATGAGGCATGAACTGATGTATTATAGCATGAAATCTTTCGTCATGATGGTTGTGGATTTGTGCCTCCCTCATGTGGAAGGATTAAAGCAAAGAAAATATGTTTAAAACTGTCATTTTTTGATACATATTAAGAAACCAGAATATTGTTACTTAAGCTCTCCTTTGTTTTTCCATTTATTTTCGAATTATATATATATATATATATATGTGTGTGTGTGTGTGTGTGTGTGTGTATAATGTGACAAACAGGTTTCTCTAAAAATCTGGTAAAGGGAGAAAGGAAGAAAATCCTGTTTTGCTGTAGAACATCCTAAATGCAAATTTGATGCTCCTGTATTTCAAATGTGTATATTTTATAGCAACCACAACCCAGCTTGGCGATTTTCTTTTCTAAAAATGTTTGGTCTGGCAGATTTATTGCAAGCACTCGCTCGTGTTAGTCAGATATCTCCAGTTGAGACTATTGATAGTAACAAATAGTAAAATTTACTTAGCAATGGTTAAATGATTTTAATCAGTATATGAAATCCATTAAATAAGAAGGTAACAAACAATAGCTAAAAATACAGCTTTAAAATTAGTAACACATACTAATGAATACTGTAAAAATTGTAAAAATATACTTAGGGGATTGTCTACATAGTTAAAACTATACAAACAATGAAATTCCATATCTTCATTCCCTTTTCCGATGTCATGAATGTATTCCTCATGAAATAATTTCCCGGAGTACAAATTCACCGTGATTACATCTAGAGATATGAGAGACTTTTAGATAAAGGACGCGCAAGATTAGATTACTTAGATGTATGAGATTAACACATCTAAGAAATTCGTGCAAAGCTTTATTTACTAAGAAGGTTATTCATTTCGGCATTCCAGTATATCGAAAAGAATTGATTTTAAATCCCTATTTGTTCCACTTATTCTTCTGCATTTAAATACTGTAATATAGTTATAATGCCACTTTCCAGTGCAATAAACCTCATGGTAAGGAATATAGTTTGATAGATAGCTTTGATGGATGCTGAACGGACAGCAGATGAATGAATCCAGGATACGGGACGAATGTTGCGATTTCGGTGACTGACTCTGCGCCAATAATTTTTGCGACAAGTTCATTAGGAAGTTAAAGAGATCTTTCTAAAAATATCTTTGTCCCCTCAAGGAAATTATGAAGAGCCGGGAGACCGTGTTAGAATATTGAAACAGCATTGAGTAGTATGCCGAAGAGCTATTTTGCAATGAGTCAGTCGGCGAATCATGAACTCGGGAGTAACCGAGACGAAAGAGAACAGTTGAGTTATCTCTGAGTGCATTGAGTTGTTGAAGTTGCTTAATACTCTAGATTTGCTGTTTAAGTGCCATCCTTTGTAAGCTTATTGAGCATTCATGCTCTTCTATTGAAAAAAGCTACACTCTTTAACACTGAGGCCATTGGATAGTTTCACAGTGTGTCCGCTAAAACAGATACTTGATTTTGCGAATTTACGAATATTTAGAAAAATTCCAAAATGCTTACTTTCATATTGGCATAAATAGTGATAAACCAAAATAGTAATCAATATTTCGTGAGCTAGTAAATTCTTTGAAATTCTTTGTTTCTGTATGTGTAGGGAATAAAGTCAAAATTTATCTTGCATGCAAAAAATGAGTATTAGATATGTTATCTAAAAATGTTTTGAGGTTTGAACTTTTTATTGCATTTTTGATTCATTGCAATATTATAACAAATAAATTTACAATGTGTTCATTTTATGAAATTCGAAGCTTTTCTAAAAAATACTGAGCGCAAAAATAAACATTAATAATATTAAATAAACACAAAGAGTTCTTTACTTTTTACAAAATTTTGGGTTCATTATACATTTACGATAAAGATAAATAATTTTATTGGTATGCCCATAAAATTAAATATTTAAAATCCGATAGGTTATTTATTATTAAATAAAATTCCCAATTTTCAGTTTTTTCTTAAATTCAGTAAGTCACATGATTGAGCCGACGAGTAAGAATTCTACCTTGCCAAAAGTATTCTCCTCAACTCAAAAGCAACGACTGTTAATAAAACATTGTGGCAATGAAAAAATTTTTTTTTTATTTTGATTCCATATTTTTTGCCACTTTTAAATTTTTCTACATGTTTTTACATTAAAAGAACATGAAAAATGACAATTTATTCATGAAATGCATGCATGGATCAATATATATATCGTTTTCTATAATATGATTAAATGTGGAAAATTTTATTTTAACATTTGAAGGTAAAATTTAATTACTTTCTAGTTTCGAAACGAGTAGACTTAGACTAAGTATAGAAATATGTTGAGAAGATGGGTGTTGACATTGTAAATTTTGGAGCCTGTCCTTATTTCAATATGTAGAGGGCTTCCAATGAAAGGTTTAATCAAAATATTTTTGTGTTAATTCCTTTCGAATTTTACTTTGTTTTAAGATCTTGCCATGAACGATACTAGAATAGAATTGGGTAGCTTCTTCCTTTTTTCCACGACTGTACATTATGATAAACGAAAACAACTTTTTTTTATTATTATTATTGGAGAAAAACTGCCTTTCAGGTTGAAAAAAAACGTTTTTAAAATTTGGTTGTAATATCAATCTTGTGATGCCAACGGTTTTAAAAAATGACAGATTTTAAAATGAGTCCTTAAAAAATTTATTTAGATTTTAGAACGTAAAGGGAAAAATAGCCCTTTAGGCTCAAAAAAAATTGCTGGCAATAATACAACATCTTGAGGTGCCACAAAGAACTTAAATTCGTAAAAAGTTTGAATATTTATAAAATTTGACAAAATATTTTTATGAATGTTTCGTATATATAATGTTATAAAAGATGTTTTTAAATACATATGTAAGCATTACAATTCGAAAAATTAATTACAAATTATAATAAAAATAATAAAATATTTTTTAATGTCATATTTTGCAATTTTTCACTTCTGTATCCTTAATGATTAGAAATGTTACAGCTGCAAAATGTTTGTTTCTACTTCTTGTCTCATCAATTTTTTTTGAATAAAATTATGTGATATTCACTATTATATGATACATTATGGGATAGTTTTTTCTCTTATGAATCCTTCTCTTTCGACTGAGCCACAGACATTTTGAGTCATTTCGGTCATCAGATTCACATCTCTTTTCACTGCTTGCGTGTAAGAAGGAAGCAGAAGAAAGTCAATTGCATGGTTTATTATATTATTTGGTTCAGGTTCAGATGCCTTCCATAAAGTCTTTAAGAGAGTCAATGGAAACTTGTTTCAACAAGAGGGGGAGGGATTCAGTTATGTCATTTCAGCCATGAGATCATGTCGACGTAATCCTTTGCATCGAAGTTTATTTTTGTGACTTTAAACTTCCTGACTCCGCCTTTACTTTCTCTTCTTGTTTTTAAAGCACGAAGTAAACTAAGTTTTCTTTGAATTTTACATTCATCACTGATCATAGACTAAAGGATTTTTTCTGGAGCAGTAAATTACACATTTCTTTGATGAATCGGATTTATAATGTTCTTGAGATCGTTTTTAAATATGAAATATGGTCACACAAAAGTTTTGAACCGTAAGTGCAAGAAGGTTTTAACTTAATAGTAAACCACACAGTTACATATACTTTCGCAATACACTCAATCAGATGCTTAAGATATATTTGAAAGATCTGGTTGGTGTGCCTCTTTTTGTAAAGAAAAATGATGTTCTTCAGGATTGTCATTGCAGCCAGTAACCGTTTCCGACAAACTAGTATTTTTGTCTGTTCTTGATTAAACTTAACTGTTGTCTGTAGTTCTTTACTTTTTCTTGCTCCGTTCTTCCTTAAAGTGCTTGTGGTAGCTGTATCAAATTTACCTACAGTTATTTTCCTGTTAAAGTGTTGATCGTTTAGAAACACTTATTTCAGGACTGGTACCTTTATTTTTTTATACAAGCAAAAGTATTAAAGTTTACACACTTACAATCAGCAATATCAAATAAATGTTTAGCTCCTTCTCTAAATTTTGTGAGGTTGGAATCAAACTTATTTGATCCTTTTCTGTTTTTTGACTTTAATAAATAACTTAATAGCATAATTAATAGCATGATAAACTTTGATAGAAACAATGGGAATAGATACTCTTGTCTCTATTTGTTCTATTTCGGGAACTCAATTGTTAATTTTGAGGTTATGTCTAATATAACAATAGCACTTCATAACAGATTCGTAATTCAAATTCAAGCAAATCATTAAATTCCCGAAAATAGGACATTCCGATATTTGTCTAGTCTTCTCTTGTTTAGTCCGTGCCATTTTTACTCACAACAGAGGACGCAAAGAATCTATGACTCCCCTCAATAACATCCACTCCGGCGATGACTCAGTGTCATGGATGACATACCACTGCAATAGTAAAACTGTTTTTATATTTGTATTCATATTATAACGCCTATTTAAAACTTTTTTATTTCATAAGCGAGACACGGAAAATCTTTAAAAAATTCCAAAAAGTGCATTTTTATGAAACTCGAGAGTCTGATGTACTCCACTATTTTTCATATATTAAATTTATCTTATCTGCATCAAAAAACCATTTTTTCGACGCTATTATGAAACGACGTTAAGAATGAAAGAAAATTGATTATTTTTTTAAAATGTAGTAAAAAATTCAAATTTATGAAACTTTAACGCCTTTGCGGCACCTCCAGGTGTACTCCACAATTTTTCACATTTGTAATTTATTTTATCTACACGAAAAGGTAACTTTTCTGCGCTATTACAAATTAAAAATCAAAAGTTGATTTTTTTTTTCGTTCATGATGTGATTCATACATTATCTCATCTTATATACAAAGGATGATTTTATCGTTCTGTTGGATCGATGATATCTTCTTCAACAACAAGAAAAAAAATATGAACAAATATGTATCGGAGTCAGTTATTCAGTTTCTATTTCGTAATATAAATTTGAATTTCGTAAATTTTAAAATTACTTACCACTCAAATAATTTTTGTAAAATAGAACAATCATTATCAAAAGGAACTAACTCGGTACCACAAATTGTCATTTCGTACCATTCAAAGTCATATTTTTTACATGATTTTGAACGAGTTATCTAAGAATACGTAAATTAACAACAATTTATCGAAAAACATTTATTTTCGTTCAATTGAGTTTTATGATTTCTGTCACTAACGAGCAAATATGTATGTGGCTGCGTCCACACGTATATTTATAGGTAAATGAATTATTAAAACTATGATTCGGGTAATACTCATTTATATATAAAGATATTGATCCACTCAATATAAATGGGATTTCACACTATATTTTAACGCTATAAAAATCCTTAGCCTTCTTGGAAACGAGGTTTCAGATGAATTATTCACTTAAAATTACTTTATTCACAGATTAAGCTACTTTCGAGCTTTATTTAATAAATTTTTTAAAAGAAATAAATTCTGATATTGCTATAAATTTTCCCGATCGAAAATTGAAAAATGATGAATACTTATACTTACATTTTGAGGGATTTCTTATTATAAAATTAAGTTTTATGTTTCAAATGAATTAAAAAGGATTTTTTAATTGATTAGTATAGCTTTAATTAATTAGTATATAGAAAAAAAAGCTTGTTTTGAAATAACAACTATTAAGAGCAATAGCATTGAAAAGAAGAAAAGAAAATTATTCGACAGCCTCTTGTCTTCTTAATAATGTTAAATTAAAAATTACTTGCATATTAATAGCTACAATAAAATTCTTTAATATATCAAAAAAGTTGGTTTACAAATGTATCAAAACCATTATCACTTGGAAAGACAAATACAAGAAATGATAACTAATTATACTTTTGTGATTCATATTTTGCATTAAGAGTGATTAAATGAATCACCTAATTCATATTCGAGTACAGTGAGACCATATATATATTTTATCAATCTCTTTTTCATACTTGAAGGAAAATAAGTTATCATTTTTCATAAATAATTTAAATATTAATTCTTCTTAAAGCTAGATCATATTTTTTTTCATTGATTCGAATCTTTTTAATTGAAACATTCAGATGTTTTGTATAAATTAGGAGAGCATGTCAAAAATTTAATTTTAAAATACGATATTCATTTATTCAGAATTTTTTTCCTTCATGGAAAGTTTAGGAGAATTGTATAAGATTATTTAGAAAAAACATAATAAAGAATTATCTTTCTACATTAACAGTGTAATGTCTATTATTCCCCTATTAAACGCATATTTGACAAATTATGAGTATGAAGCTACATTTTTAGATACAGGTGAACAAATAGAAAATAAAATATGAAAAACAACATTAAAAAACGCATTATTAATGAATAAGGCTGATGTTACATAAAGGATAATCCTGAAAATTCTCCTTAAATTTCTGAGTCCTTGCAGAGGACCAGTAGAAGCTAATTTTTTGAATGAAATGAATTTATAGATCGAAAAATTTGAGAAGAGGATAAAAATGATCATTTTCCTTCGTTTCAGTGGCATAATAGTCATTCCATGCAAGAATTCCAAAAATACACAATGCTACAGGAATACACTGCTCGCTAACGTGCATTATATGCATGGAGCAGCTGAAGACTTACAAAAAAAATCCGAAAACGTCCAAATAGGATAATACTAATTCTCCGTATTCACTAGGATGTGTTTGAAACTTAATAGGTCTATTTTTGTAACCATAATATTGTCAGTAAAAAGAATTATAATGCTTTATTAAACCCCCGGATATATATTCTCCTATTTCTGACTCCATTACAGTGGCGGTTCACAATTTATTTATCAAATTGGCTAATGCATTTATCAAAATCCTTGTTGTAATTTAGCATTTGGCTCTTCATATAATGCTTGTCAGAAATAAATAAAAAACTTAAACACTATTTTTATTCACAAATGATTTATATCATACACAGTGCTTTAATGCAAATGCCTAATTTTTTTGGGAAATGTGCAAATATGCATGAAGTAAAATATTGATATATTAGCAGGGAGAAAAATATAGATGTAATGAATAAGTTATCTGGTAGTAGCAAGTTTACTATAAATTTTCAATTCAAATAAGTGCTGCCAATATGGTGAAAGGCTGCGAGGCACAACAATTCGTCCACTCCCTAAAGAATGATATCCGCGTCCTGTCTCCGCGTTCTACGTTGTTTCTAATCCCTAAAATATCAGATGAAACTCTTAATGATTTGAGATTATACGAAACGTTTCGCAACAATTAAATGAAATATTCTTTAAGTGAAATCTCATCAGTTTCAACCAATTATGAATGCTGAGGATTTTCTCATTAATAATTTTGAAAGCGAATGCCATTTTTTAAAAAAAATATATAATTGAAAAACATGATTGATTTTCTGAAAAATTCTCAAATCTATTCTGTTCGGTTAAAATAACAGTACTAACGTACAGATTTATGAAAATGTAATTATAATTGTATTTCTATCATGGATGATCAATTTATTTCAAAGCCCCAAATTATTATGACATAGATGAGAAATGCTTGCAGTCTGCTGTCAAACAGTTGCCTCAAGAGAAATCAGTTTTTAGCATTACCCCAAAAATGCTAGAAAGTGTTTTATGAAACCAACTAGAGAATCCTCGATTCATTGAACGATTATTATCTTAGTTAGCTCCAATAGCTGTTATGTTGCCCAATTAAAGTAATGCATTCGGAGATGGATTTTAAAACAGGAATTATGGAAACTGAGCAATAATTATGACTTCTGTAAAATATACTTTGGGATATTTGTGGTATAAATTGTAACAATTGCATCATCGGATTAATATGCAGGATCTAATCTAATTCAGATGATGCAGTGGATATTGTAGAAATCTCATTTATCTGAGATTGTAGGTTCGCTCTTCGATAAAAATACGTGGATTCTTATAATACGCATACCTATCAACAGTCATATCATGCAATTATGTGATATGTAAAAAGTTCTTGAAAATTTAATAAGCAATCCCTGGAAATTAAATGTTTTGGAGGTTTTACTCTGGAAATTAATATTTCCATAAAAATGATATAAGTTAACCATCGGCAAGATGCAAATCATAAACATTTTTTTAATAGCGATATCGTTCAGAATATAATATGCATTGTTGGTGGCATGGTTCAAAAATAAAGAATTATTCTTTATTTTAATTGCTATAATACCTTCTGGAAAAACAGAAAAACACCCGAAGCTTGGTATTGATAAGAAATTTCGTATACTAGAAATGAAGATCACATTTAATGATTAATTTTAGATAAAGAAAAAAAAAACACATAAACAAATTTAGATTTAATTAGAATTCACATTAATGAAATATGAGAAGGAATTTTGGAGGGTTTTTTTTGTAATAATTTCAGAAAATATTATTGTCCAAAGCTAATTTTTGAGCTATTGTATCAAACAATTATGTTTTTAATAAACCCAAATCCATACCAATTTTCAATAATAGCAATCTTATCTTAATCTTAGTTATAACACCTTCTTCCATTGTATCATAAAAAATAATCCGATGTTCTTCCCATTATAAAATGCAAAGGAATGCAATTCTATTAATATATTCTAATTATTTGTCAAAGCCATTCAGAATGTTTGTTTCTAATTTTACTTCATCCATTGTTCTTTTTATTCATTTGCTTCAAATTTTATTTCATTTTTTGAATCCGTGATCGTAGCTGTTGAAAGCATTAATTTTACTGAAAAATACACCCAGAAGGCAAAAATATCTCCCTTGTTTGTTTGCTTTTTGTTATTTTTTTATCCGCCTCTTTCTATCTAGCTAACATGCTATTGAATGTGTTAGTATGATGCGCGTCAACTCAGTGCCAGTAATTTGATGTTTGAAATAAAATTGCAATTGACTGAAAAAATGTGAAGTTATAGGAAGGCGTAAGACAACATGCAACTAGAAATTAGATAATGCAAATGGTTACAACTGGAATGTCATTTTGATATTTTATTCCACTTCTTTTAGCAGGTTCGTGATCACGAAAAGCAGAGCAAGTGCAGCAAATTTATAATAATGCTGTTTAAATTTCACAAAAAAATTTAATTAATTTAATTAATTAATTTAAATTTAAATTCGCAATGAGATGATTAAAAATACTTTGCTGAGGTAACATGAGCATCAAAGTTTGTATAAAATATTTACAATAATAGTATTTAAAATATTTATTTCTAAACACTATCAATAATTTCGTCAAACCTGTTTATCGCTGAGGGCCTAGAAAATTACGTTTTTACTTTAAAGTCTCATACAAAAAAAATATTTGGTACAATATATATGCATATTATTAGAATAAAAACAAGAGCCACTTCATTCCATAATGAATTGAAACACATGAATAACTAGAAATGAATATTTCATTTTTTTTTTCGAAAAACTTTCGTTTTATTAGGTAAATTGTTGTATTTCTTTAGCTTCATTGTTTTCTTACACTCAAAATCGATACCTCAAAAATAACAAAGTCTTTTAAGCACAAAAGAGAGAAAATGAAACAAAATCTTAGTTTGGACTCCACTCAAAGAACATTACTCCAGAAAAGCCAATCAATAGAAACGAAACTGTTACGTCTTTCAAGGAGGAAAAAACAACTGCTTCCTTCTTGCTGAATAACCATCCGGCAAGTGCTTCTCTGCTTGAAGATCTACAACACTTGAAAACAAATTGAAAAGTAAATCATTCGTGTTCGCGAATATGCAAAGGAGCAGGCATACAAGAGCGCGTTCAAGAGAAACCATTCCTGAGTAAATGGCTGTAAACTTTGCTTGCAGAGGGGGTGGGTGAGGAGTGTACATGAACTTTCTGAACAGCTTCCAACAGAAAACAGAACACGCAAAGAAAAGATAAATTCTTCTGGAAAACGGCTTTTCGATTTCTTTTAAAAGATTAACGGCTGGAGTCAAAATCTTTGACGAATGGCGCGGGTCCCAGCTATATATTTTTGTTCTTGAAAAGAGTATTTTTTATTAACTTCGGCCTTCGAACCATTTATAATTCCATTTCTGTTTGTAAAATATTTCGGAAAAGGCAATTTTATACAAAGAAGTAATTTTCAAAAAGTTTGAAACTGTCTTGAAGAAAATATTCCCTTCTAAAATTTAAAATGATTGCATTATGGATATATTTTTCATGTTAATATTGTTTAGACCCAGTTTTTATCTAAACTAATGAAACCTTTTTAGTATATTTTGAATTCTTGTTAGCCATACATTTAAAATTTTTAATTTCAATTTTTATTAATAAAAGTTTTGGAAATCAATATTTTAAATGTGTGATTAATAATAAAATAAATGTACATCTTTTCCTATTATATTACTATATTCATTTAAGAACTTAACAGCACAGAGCTAAAATGATTCCTAGGAGATGCTGCAAATGGCAGATGGATAGATGGGGCAAATTTCTTCTATATAGAATACATGAAAAAAAAAATTAATGTGCTTAAAATAAAAAGAGGGTGAACAAAAATAAATGGACAACATGAATGAAAGAAATATTCCGCTATATGTGTAATATTAGATTCTAAACGGAAGATTAATTAATACAAGACACTTTACGAGATTATCTGAGTATATAAAATTATTAAAAACGAAACACATCATTCTTTCCTGATACAAACACTATAAAGATTTCGACAATTTTTATTTCGTAGGAAATTAATTCCACCAATGATCATCACAAGTTCAGATGAATTTCATATCACTTCACAGATATCAATCTTTAATAACTCTCTGTTTCCGAAAGATAACCACCGTCCGTTTGAAAACCATTATTTCCTTGTGTATTCTTTGCAAAGGAAAGGTCTGAGTGATGTTTGATTGTCGCAATCATTATTCAAAATATCTAATGAAACTAATTTGTCAAATCTAATATCGTATGAAAGCTATCAATATGTCTAGATCACCATCAAGAGTCGTCTTCCCCTCATACTTAAAACTATAGATGATTTTAGAAAAAATTTATAAAATATAATAGACATTCATTATAATATATTAGAATTAAATATAATATTAGAGAACGTTAATATTTCAAAGTAGAACTTACAGGCTACTCAACCAAAACAACTGAACCATTTTTGCAAATTTTCATCCTAATGCATTTCCTACTTTGCAAGAATAGCGAATCATTCAGAATGCTCTATCTTTACTGTATAGTCATAAACTAAAATAGAACTTTACTTTATTTCGAACAGATGAATAAATTCATCGACAGGACAATATTAAAGACAACGAATTTTGATTAGAATAGTGTCGGCGAAAAAGGTTGTTAGTAGTAGAATTAGTTAGAATTAATTTATCCAGTTAAGTTATTAGTAGTAGAATTAATTTATCCAGTTAAGTTATTAGTAGTAGAATTAATTTATCCAGTTAAGTTATTAGTAGTAGAATTAATTTATCCAGTTAAGTTATTAGTAGTAGAATTAATTTATTCAGTTATATCGGATAAATTTAATGAGCTTTATTTCTTAGGGGCATGGCTTCTTCAGGTGTGACGGTCTTCAGGACCCCGAGGTACCTCAGCGTCTGACCTCGGATAAATTTAATGAGCTACATTTCTCAGGGGCATGCTTTCTTCAAGTGGGACGGTCTTCAAAACCTCGATGTAGCACAGCATCTGGCCTCCTTTCAATTTACTCTCCCTTACACATACTTCTTTTGGCTTTTGTTTTTCTTTCCTCAAGGGCAAACGGAGGAATTCACCATGGAAATTGTTACCGCTCTGCTTGCTTCCGCAACTCGTGGATAGTCAAAAATTTCACGTTTACACTAGGCATAGCTTCCCTTTAGACAATTGATACATTTCGATTCCTGATATATCAATCGACCAATATCTCAACCATTTGACTAGGTTCCTCTAGGGAATCAAATCAAGGGGTCTTTCCCTGAACTTGGCGTTAAGGGTGGCCATTGTTCTTAGCGGGGCTCTCAGCATACAATAGGTTTTATGTTAGTAGTATGGCAAATGTGAGTCTGGAAAATGTCATGAGTTAGCATCTAATTTTTCTTGCATAGATGTTAGTTGCGGTACTTCCTTATCTGAATCATTATCAATAATCTATGAGGGCTTTTTCCAATGTCGCTGAAGCTAAATCTGCGACACGATACATGGTAATTCATACAGCTAATACTTTTCAATTAAGTTTCTTATTAACAAACTAATTTATCCAGCATTGATGTGAAGGAAATATTAAAAAAATTAAGATGCGGTTATTCAAATTTCGTAAAACATTGTTACAAATCAGTAATTTGTAACAATGTTTGGTTTCTTCCCAATACACTCATCTTACTAAAACAATGAATGCGTTCCGTGGTGTCCTATCGAAACCGAATTTTATAAACGTTTTCGAAGCAGCAGTATTGGAAGAGCTACGAAATCAAAATGTCTGTGCCACTCTTCGCATTAAAATTTGACAAGGCGACAGACTTGTTGTCTTGATATGCTAAATTACATTTTCGCCTAAATCATCAAAGGTGGCTATATTAATAGCAAAATTCGACTGTACATCCCACATCATCTTCGTTACTTTAATTTCCAGAGGTACGGCAATCTGAAATAGGTTGAAGAAGCAGTGAAAAACATTGCGGTAAATGGGTAAAAGAAGGGTCCTGCTCCAAATGGACCTAGGAAAAGGAAAAAAATTCCATTAAGATAGAAAATAAAATAACTTCCTAGGAAGCCCGAAAAATTTTGGATAATAGAATTCCAAAAATTGTCGTTTTCTATTCATCTGCTCTTAAACCAATCCAGATTGCATCTTGCTCTCAAACTGATGCAACTATTGCCCACTCTCAGGAACTAACCCAGATCCCACTTGCTCTGTGACATATCCACTCCTAAATATACCATTTACCTGCCATCAATTTCAAACAACTTCTACAATCGCAGAATGTATATCTCCAAACATAACAGCAAACTCCAGGCGTTTCAAAAAAAATGTACCTGAATGTGAGTATTAAATCATTAAATGCATTTTTTATTAAATAGGCATTAAAATATTGTTTTTTTTTATTTTGTTTTAAGAATATTATATTGACTTGTACAAAATGATTGAAGAAATATTTTGCATTAATTTTTTTTTTTAATTTCATCTAATGAAAAAACATTTTGCCATTCGCACGAATGTAAGAAAGCTTTTTTATTAGACTATATTTATCGAGTTAAATCCCTAATTTCCCTGAATAATGATAACCACAAAATATACAAGAATGAGTTAAATCAAAATTCAAATTACCTTGATTACTCTTTATTTGATTATTTTACAACAGGGAATCATTGTAGAAATGCAAAATGTATTACAAAAATTACTAGATTATTGTAGATGATTTTTAATTTCCAGTCTTTGAATTTTAATAGTGATAACAACAAAAATTATGCAAATCCTAAGTTGAAATTATAATAACATGTTTCTTTCATTTAGTATAATGAACAAAATTATTCCATTTTTTTTAATAATAATTGTTAACCAGAGAGTATGCTATATTCTCAAATAAAGTAAAAAGCTATCATAATACCAGAAAAAGAATATACATTCAACTTTTTCTTACTTGAAGTGCCATATGAAATGACTTAACAGCTTGAAATTTGAAATTTAATCTATATGTAACAAAAAAAAAATCACACCATTTTTTTTTTGTATGAAACAGCAGTCAATTTTTTTTCAGAAGGATATTTACAAAAAAGAATTTTAAAATTATGATAAATATGAAATATTATTCATAGATTCATTTAATAACCGAAAAATAAAATTCAGTTAACGTTTGTTTTTGAAATTAATAGATAATCAATTAATTCATTGCCTAAAGTTATTCATTATATTTTAGTTATGCTATTAATTTCTATCAACTGACGTACACCCCTAGATTTTGTTGCAGATGAGAAAAGATAAGAACATGCAGTCCCACTGATTTTCGAGACGGAAGGGACTTTAACATCCTTAAAATTAAAGAGAAGAATGTTTGTCAGTCAGAAATCCAAAATTTCAAAGCATTGTTTAAATTGAATGTAATATAAGGATTATATCTTCTATTGCCGCTAGCTGCTATCATTTTGTAATATGAAACAATGCTTTATTGTCTAATTTAAGAAATTACTCTTTTCTTTAAGTTGCACGGTTTGAATGTGAGAAAATATTTCCTCTGTGTCTTAACAACTTATGAC
>JAPMOR010035115.1:14341-30957 GCA_026543865.1 Argiope aurantia | reverse complement strand
ACTGCTTCGATACTATACGATATGTCTGCTGGTTTCCGATTAAAAGTGTCTGAAATGAACTGTTGCTGACTTGGCAAGGATATTTAAGAGATAAGTTGCAAAAATTAAAAGACGCACTTAGTTGAATTGAAGTTTACCCATTATCGCGGAAGAATGCAGAATTTTCTAATAATCTTTACAATATGTTTTGATCTATTTGAAATGTTGGCAACATTCCACTGAGACAATCCTCTTCGTAATTTTGTGTTCAAAAATGTTTCAGATTCAATTTCATGCCAAATGTAACTCTCATTTTCAAAATGCTAATGATTATCGTGCAATATCGGAAGTTATACCAAAATATCGATTTACAAAATATGTCACCAGTCATTAAACGTTAACAAAATGACATAGTGTTCTAGAAAAAAGTGCATATGTTTTGAAGGTTAAAATGCCAATTCAATGGAACTGGTAAGCAAAGCCATTAAGGATCTAAATATGAAATTCAAATTATTTCTATCATGTATTATCATACATTACAATTTTTAACGAATTTCAGATCCAAAACATTATAATGTGTAATGTATTACATTAATTAGTTAATTTATTACATTACACCTTAATATATTATTTAGATATGATTTCTAATAAAATGCATTTAGTATTATCCATTATAGAGAATGCATTAAAAACAATTTATTATAATTCATCATAATGTAGAGTTCTTTAATTTTAATTCCTCATTTATGAATTTTTTTTCACTAAATGTAGATGACTGAAATGATTCCAGATATTACCGTTTTAACCAATATAAACTTCTCACATCCTCTCCGTACTAGAATTTCTAGAATCACTCGAGCAGTCAGAGAAGAATCTAGCGCAGGGCAGAAATTATAAATTTTTCTAGCTATGTGTTGAGATTTCATTTATCTGGCAAATGAACATCAGCATTTTGAAATCATCATTAGAATAAGTTTACTAGAATAGTCACTCATTTTCACATACGTTATACGACATTATTTTAGCTTACACAATAATAAGTTAAACTGTATAAGTTAAAATGATGATTGAGAGAACAACCTTCTATAAAGAATGTACAGAAATTCCTGTAGAGAATTGAGAAAAGATCAACAACAAATCAGAATATTTTACTTGCTCATACACTTCATTTTTTAATGATAAAAGAATTATTGTATGAGCTTATTTCCATTGATATATTCCCAGAGGACGTAAATAAGGTAATGAAACATTGGAGTGGATTCAGCAAAAGAATTGTATTGAAAGATTGTAGCATTTTGGACCATTTCCAGTTCAAAAATCTAGTCATTTCTCAATTCCTTCATAGTAAGCTTCAAAATATATTTGTTTCATTCAGAGTGGGAGTCTTATTTTACAGAATTACCCATTTTTTTCACTTGAGGGGAATAACGTGGGCAAGAAACGATACAAGCTATCATATTTATGAATATTCTCTTTCTTCAAGGATACTCAGATGCTCTATATAGAACTTTTCCTTACAAAGAAGGGAACTTGTATAAGTCTAATGTTATGTAACTAAATCATCAATATCAGCAAATGGTCAATACCTAATCATCCCATGGATAATTTTACTTTACTTCCGTATTACGAGATCCTCGTACATTTTTTCATGCACTGTGAGAAAGTTTAATGAAAGTGAGGAAAACCAAATTCTAAGTATGGCTGAACAAATATATATTTCTTTCTCATTATCTTGATGAAGTTACGTTATCGGGAAAAAGCATTACGACACTGCTTTTGCTTTAAAATGAAAATTATTTTATTTTACGCAAGATATAATATTCTAATAAATTAATATTGGACATTATGCTGGATAATTAATCGAAATCTACTTAATTCTGTCGAATAAGAATTTGCCATCTTTAAAGGTATTTCCAATTTTTCTGAAACCCTATGCAATACTTTCTATGAACATAGACATTATAACTAAAAATTAGTTAAATAGTATAATGTTTATATTAGTTCATTTGAAAGGCAAAATATTATCTACTTATATAAAACATGTTTGTTAATGTTGGCAATTACATATTGATTATAAAGATTTCTACATAAGAATTATAAGCAATAGGCATTCAATTGAAATTTTACTTAGGAAGAAAGTGAAACTAACAGCAAAATAAAGGGAAAACCATGACATGTTCATCCGACCAGGCTAGATTAGAGCAATGCATGTTATATTCACCAAAGGAATAAAATAAAGCATTATAATTTACTGGCATCGAAAAGTTAAGCAGCTAGTGCTGTGGCCATTTAACAGTTTGGGTTTACACGTATATGAAAAAAGAAACCCGCTACTACCATGCGAATAAATCAAAGAAGATCCCCAAGAATATTCAATTCAAAAATCCTTGGATTAAATATGCTTGAATTGAAAAATATATACCTGCTTCTCATTCAGAGTGGTTGTTTTATCATAATTTCATGATTTATCCTCTTTTCATTTAATTTCTGAATTGAAGAAATAACATTTCCTAATGACCATGATAGTAATTTAATAATATATTATAAATTTCCTAAACATTTATGATTTTTTTGTATGAATTAGAAGATATTTTTTAAACGTACTTATGGAGAAATAAATAGTTGCTTTAGTACCACATACTTTTGATTACTGAAAATTGCAAGAAATTTATAGTTTAAATCCATATTTTGTCTTATGTCAGTTTTTTTACGATCATTTCATCATTTTTGCCGTTTAAATTCTCATACATTTAAGAAAATGTACTATTTTTCTCATTTTTTATAATTATTAAAGACAAAGAGGAATAATGAGTTTATTTCCTAAAAATAATGAATTTGAACTGTTCTATCGTTACGGTTTTGTTTAATTGGAATGATTTTGATTAGAAATGTATTTATCAAAGAATATATTAATATTACCTTCATCTACCTTATTACTTTAAATAAAAGGTGCCAAAACAATCTAAAATTGAAAATAAAAAATAAAAATAAAGTTACTTAAAAAGATTTGGAGAGAAGAAGTGGTATTTATAATGATATACTTTTCTTTTATTCTATCATAGTTACGGTATGCATCACATTTTTTGAAATAAGGACGGCTGAACTATCCTCATTTTTATATTGTTTATTCTCACAAAATTTATTATAAAAACCCCAATAAAAGATCAAATTTCGTCCTTTATATTTTATCTCATTGCATAATTTCTGTGTAAAGCAATACATAATCAAATGTTCATATATATAGATATGTGTGTGTGTATGTATAAATCATGAACAATTGTTTACCTAATTCTAATTTATATCTTTAAGGAAATGAGAGATTCTTTGTTTTGATAATTTACTATATCTTAAAATACACTAAATGTCTAATGAAAAAAATTAAAAAAATGAAGTATGTAAAATTTTCTACTATGTATTAAGCCAGCTATTGTAAAAAAAGTAATTTCTTAGCTGTAAAAGTATATGTGTAGACTAAAAATATAAATGCATGACTTTGGAATCTCACCCAGGAAAAGGACAAAAATGAAAAACTGGGAATTAAAATAAAAAATGCAGGGACACATTGTACAGAGTTTTTAGTTAGATACCTATTTGTTTCGCAATGCATATTTTGTTTGCAAAGACAAAATTTCTTTTATTTTGCATCTGGAGCAGTGAAGTTTTATTCTTTACGTTTCCAAAACACATTATTGAAAAATCATTGGGACTCGACTCGAGAGTGCAAATGAAAAAAAAAAAATACCATTATCCTAGAAATGAAAGGAAACAGGAACGAACCAGGAAGAATATTATATTTTAATATGCATCCAACGAATATTTAAACGCATTTTCATCTGGAATTAAAAAAAATATATCGTAACACTCCCATGAGTACGAATGAAGCTGAAAAATAAATTAACCCTCCCTGATTTTTGCACAGTCCCTTTTAAAATAAAGAGTCACTTTTCAAGATAAAATCTTTTGGCGACACTTTTTTTTGTCGAGTTGGGGCGAAGAGAGAATAAAAATGTATCTTACGACATTCGTCAGAAAAGAACTTTTGTTAACTGAAAGCATTGTGATTCACACCCGCTGAACAAAAAAAAAAGTAAAATCATTTTTTCTCTGTTTTCGCAAACGAGCACACAAAAAAAAAAAAAAAAAAAAAAAAAAAAAAAACTAAGTAGAACAGAAATGTTTTTGCGTAAACAGAGTTAACATTTTGCCAGAACTTTTTTTAACAGTGTATTTAAAGGATTTTTTTTCCATTGCGTCTTTGCGGCAAAAACATTAAAAATGTGAAAGTACACACTTTTATTTTTATGATTGATCTAGTCGAGGGGTACAAACGAGAAACTTTGTAAAAAAATGCCTCTTAAAAAAAAATTTCTTTGTATTTCCCCCCACTCTATTCTCTGTCGACAGATTTAGGCTATCGTTTGAAGCCTTTTGTTCGGCAAATCCGTCAGAAAGTGCATATCCTCCCTGGAGATGTGGAGAAAAATGTCAGGCCCTGACGTGCAATTCTCATTTAGTTGAATGAAAATCTCAAAATTCTTACATTTTCTTTTGAAATTCTTGTAAGAAACAACAGAAAAATATCTTTGCATCTGTTTTGGTTACTTTCTGCTCTTTATATTTGTGGACTTTATTTAGGATTGTCGATTTAGGAGCATGAAATGTGTTCCTAATCGACATGATTGGCATATCTAATTGTGAACTACAAAGATAATTAGGACTAGAAAGATAATATTACTTATATCAAATTAAACTTCATTGCTATATTGATTGGGAAGAATATGTAACGATAAATTTCACGATGCTGAATGAGAATAAAATTTTGACTATTGTTATTGAGTCTATAAAGGAATTTTTATTTATTTAAGCATGAAATTTATTATGAATGTTTGTGCTTCTATATAATAATTTTAAAAATTTATTAGATAGCAACTCTGTGAATTTTGCTGGATTCAACCGAAAAAATTCACAGAGGTGATAGTAGGCATCAAGAGGATTGAGAATCCCCATACAAAATCATTTAGTAGGTGAAAATCGCAAAAATATAGGGAGTCCGAGAATCGTTTTGAACTGTAAAACAATAATTGAAAAAATAACAAATGGTGCTTTAACTATGATTTTTTTTAAAGCGAAAGTGCATTCTCAAATTGTTTTTTCATGCCGGTAACAACAAGTCGAATTGATGATCCAGGGGATCGTAAATTACTGAAAACGTAAAAAAGTAGTCTAGAACCCTTCTCACCAAAAATATTAAAACTTGAAAAAAAATAAAAACATGAAAATGTAATGAATTTTATTCTTTAATTTGATACAAGCATGTAGTGTGAAAATTGAGGAGTTTTTAAGATATGAAAAACTAAAATGGGCAAAAAAAAAAAAAAAAACGCTAAAACATCGGTACCGAATTTTGCAGGTGTTGTCAAATTCGAAGGATAAATTCAAAGTTGGAATAGTAGGCATTAAGGAGATGAAAAATTATCATAAAACATAGGTTCACTGGTAAAACGTACTCTGTGAAAATCTCAAAAACAGACTTTGAGAAATCAATGAGCCTGGTAAAGAGAATGACCCTATGAATGCATGGGCTAGAAACAAGGTAGCCGAGGAGAAGCCTCATCGTATGTAAATTTTCCATCCCTTCGAGGAAAGTAAAATCATTCATTGATGGTAGTTAAACTTCATTTGGAAACAACATGTCAGATTTCATGAATACAACTAAAAGATTCAGACTCACAATTGTCAGTATTTCCTGCAGTTAATCTGGACAAACGTGCTGCAAGAAAACCATGCGTCAATGAGGCGTTTGGGCAGAAGATACGGTACCAATAGATGACGCTGCCCAGATATTAATACTAAACTTGAGTTGTATGTTTGATGAGATAGAGATATGGAGATTTTTTGATGAGATAGATGATGAGTTTGATGAGATAGAGATATGGAGATGACCAAACTGACATACGAGAAGGCTTCTTTATCTCGACTACATTGTTCCTAATCCTCGCATTCAGAGGGTCATTCTCCACGCCAGGCTCATTATATATATATATATATATATATATATATATATATATCTTTTGATCAAAGGTTGAAATATTAAATAAAATTTAAGTAAAAATTTAAGCATTAAGGCATCAATATGTCTTCACCTAACTGAAGTTCTTTTTAAAATTAGCTGCTTCCGCATTATATATTTGTATATTATATATTAATATTTTATATTAAGATTATATATTAAGATTTTCTTAAATTTATTGTTAACATGAAAAAATAAGATAATTTAGGAAACAAACAGTTACATCGTTACATACCTCGTATTCTGAGAATGATGTGAAATGTCTTAAAAAATAAAAAGCGAGGTCAAAAAATGGTTTGCTTTCTGCTTCACTTTGCAAAGGATTTTGGCAGAGCTCAGGAAATAAAGTACCAATTTGATTGTTCGGATTTGCTCTCGCTTTACGCAACACATTTATTATTACTTAAGAAGATGTTCGGATTTTGTTAAGAAGTAGCTAAGAGCAGTAAAAATAGTTAACTGTATTTACATGAAGAAAATAGAAATATACTACATTCATGTTTTACAATTTCAAGTTCTAATTATCGGGATAAAGTATGATTTTAAAACTTCACCTTTTTCTGAATATTTCTTATTGATAATACTAGACTAATATAGAGTGGTATTTTTAATCCTACATGATGAAATTCAAAAGGAAATAAAATAGCAGAAATGCAAAAGGCAGTAACGAAAAGAAAAGAAAATACTCAAATTAATGAAAAAAAAATGTGTTTGTTTAAAACATTGAATTAAAACAACTGAACATTTTATTTCACCCCTTCCGAATTTGCAGCTCTTCGTAGCCCGCACCAGTTTATTTCATTTTTCGCTTCCTCTTGCATTTTTTATCCATTACTTAACTAAAAACGTTGATCTAGTGAGGGTAACGAACGATGACGAATGCTAACAGCATTGAAGATCGCGGCGCCAAGCATGCCAATTCATCAGGGTTCGAGACGTCAACATTTTAGCTAACGTATCTTTTTTCGGATGCTGACACCACACATTGGTATTTCTGCTGGCGAAAGAGTTTTTTTTTTTTTGGCCGATACTTTTTTTTTTTCCTCATATACCATTTATATTGTTTGTTCCGTATTTTATATCTGTTTGTAAGTTTCAGTTTATTCATTTCTTGTCTGGAAGGAAAGAGTACGTTCCTTCCTGTCTAAAAATTGTCCGTAGAGAAATAATTGGCAAGAACTTTCTTTATGTATGAGAAAATATCGATCTCCTTTACTCAACTCTGATTACAATGTTTTAATTTCTATTTTTTTTTATTTTCCTGGGTGAGGTATTTAGGCAAATTTTTATCATAAAATTTTTCTGCCAAGAATCGCACACCCACTTTTCCATTTTTACGAAACAAACACGAGTCTCAAAAAGTTATAGAGTGAGAGACCATCCCATCCTTCATGAGAAATCCATGTTTTATTTCACGACCTTTTAGTTTCTCGTTTTGTTCTTTTAAATTATTCAAAGTAGTTTTAATCTCCAAACTCTTCTTGAATATATATATACTTAATTTAAGGCTTTTTTTTAATTGGAAACTTAAAAACCAACTGTTGTTTTTATTATTAGTCGTTTTCACTTCTTCTCTGCACTTTTAATTTCTTCATTTCTTGAACATTCATTTAGCAACCCACCTTTAATATTGTTCAACTACCGCATCCCAATTTTAACTTTTACTGGATCAATAGCTGACAGTAATTTTTCTTTCAAATCAATTTTTTCCTCATTTCCATGATATATTATTATCTTTATGAAGTTTCAAAACATTCTCTAGTAATTCAAGGACTGACTGAATCTTCAGTTCCGATTGCAAAAAGTCTTCAGCTTCTTCCATCATTTTTAAAAAAATTTTTTTGCAAAAATTTATAAAAATAATGCAAAACATTTAACTATGAATAAATTTCTTGTAATTTCTTTTTTCTAAAAATCGAGAGATAAAAGCTTTTGCCAATTTAAGAAAAACTTGTTCTCAGCATATTCCAAAATCTCAAAAAGAGTAATCATTGCCTTTTACATGCACGTAGAATGAGAATAATTAAATTTCTTTCATTAATTAAATAATAAATATCATATTTGAATTTTACTCTTGCAATTGCTAAGTTCATTTTATGGCACACAGTAACTAATTTGTACAACATAAATTTCAGAAAATTCACAGCTACTTCCAACTAAGCAGTTTGTATAAGAAAAATAAGAATTGAACATGAATTCACTCTTGTGAAGTCATGAATCAGCCTCGCATGTAGGCATCATGGCAAGATAGCGTAATAGGCAATAGCCGATTTCTTCGAAGTTGAATAAAATCTCTTCTGTTTCCCTTTCCAAAAGGCCAAAGAAAATCTACTTCGGAGTTGATACACAGTCTTTTTAAAAGGACCTTTTCTTGAAGAAATGGCATACTATGCAAAAACAGGAAAAGATTTCAGGAACTTGATACAAACACAACAAAAACGATGAAAGCTGAATGCGTTCTTCTTTATGATAAGGGTAGTAGACGCCTTTTCATATTCGATTTCGTAATTAGCAATGCCATTAGAAATTTTTATTCTTTCTAATATGAACTTTTCTAATGTTTTTAATGGCTTTCCAAACACTAACGACTCACATTTCTTGTTATTCCCAAGCCGAATATATGTGATTCTTCTCTTTTTAGTGAATAAATTGTTTATGTCTTTCCTTGTAGAAGCAAATACAAAGAATCTTCCTTCTGGTAATGAATTGCTTGAATTGCTCAAGTTGCTGCATCACAGCAGCAACTTGAAGCAGTTTGGTGCTATTCCCATGGATGTATGCTTACACAATAGTTTAGAAATCTCTCGCAGTTCAAAAACATCAATAAAAACGACAATATGTATATAATGCTCGAAAATCCTTTCTTATATCCTTCGCAGGGTATACAGGCGAAATCAGACACAGCATTTGCCGCCAATTTCTTGTGAATTCTTTGAAAGAAGGTCAAAACACAGAGGAGAAAAATGCTCTAGAAGTAATTTATTATCCTTATTTTGAAGATCGAAACTTCAAATTAGTCTACACCACAAAATATCGTTGATATTATCTGCGAAATGTTTACTAAAAATTTTTGACTGCCATAATTCTAATTTTCAAAGATTTAAATAGTGCCCAGAAAAATCATATTAACTTCAAATCTTAAGGTTTATTTCCTTTAAACAGCCTTTTTAGGTGAGAACTCAAATAAACTATCGGAATTGCATAACAGTTCGGGATCTCATGGACATTTTTATCCGTGGCTCCACCTTAAAGTGCCTTTTTTTAAAAAAAAATCTTTCATCGATTTAATGGAACGAGAGAGAGATAATATGTCCATTAACGTTATAAGAAGCTGTAGTGATGCAAATACCAAAACCTGGAAAGGGCCAATGAAGGCAGTATATTGTCGTTCGATAGCATTAACTAGTTACTTCTGTAGAACGCTTTAACAATTTGGATTATGCATGTGACTTTAAGCAATTTGTTTCAATAAATTTATATGATCAGTGTGGTTTTCCAAAAAAGTTAATTAACGTCTTGACAACATCGTGCATTCGGCGACAAGAAATGCTTAATGCTTTCATGGGAAAGAACTGTTTTGTTTCCATTTATATATATTGAAAACTTTAATTATCACATCTCTATTTACGGCATAGTTTAAGCTCTCTCTACAAATCACTATTAATAATCTTATCTTCTGGCGTGATTAGTATGGCGAAGAAAGAGTCTTTGCATATATTTTTGCAGAAAAAATCCCTCCATATCCTTGCTTTACACTAAGCTTTGTGCCATAAAATCCCTACCATATCACTACATTCAAATGCGTGAAATTATAAAAATGGAATAGTTTCGAAAAACACTGTCGTTGAAAAATCAATATTTTTTTTCTTCTTCCAAAGATTATTCTAGTATTTGTAAAGGATAACGTATCTGTGCCAAAAATTCATTTAAGTTGTTGGCTTTCCCTTAGGAATTTTGCCCTCGAATGTATGGGGAATTGCCAAGTTGGATAACGGTGTCACTCTGCTGAGCTCTTCTCCTTTCTAATATTTCAATGACTTTGACAGCTCACGCGGCTTCCAGCAGAGACGAATTTCTTCTGGACTTTGCCGTCTCTTCCAGCTGTTTTTGTTTTGACATTTCTCTAGTATTTAGAACACTATTTCGTTCCTTTAAATTCCACAACTTTCAAAATATCTGTAAAATATGTCACATGTCCCATGATTTTTATCTGCATTATTCCTTTGAAAAGCATTATTTTAAACTCTCTTTTCCCCGTGTTAGGTAAAAGCATTTTTATACAGAGAATATTTCCTTGTTTTAAAAGAAATTGTATAAAAGAAAGATTTTGACCTCTCATGAAGAAAAAAAAATTCAGATATTTATATCCCTTACAATGTTATCTTATAAAAGACAAATGCACGTGGTGCCTTTTCGACAATTAAGGAATTTTCAAAATTTTCTTGGATAAAAATTTTGCTTAATCTTTCATATCATAAGTAATAATTAGCAATGCAGAGCAAAATGGACCATTTTCATGAATCACATAAAAATATTGATTACGTCATGCATTATAAATTATACAACTGTTCTTTGCGCCTTTAATACACGCAACATAAAGATCACCCTTTCATGAATGCGATTTCAATTGAAGGCGAAAAGGATTGTCTTTCCTCATCCTATAGAAGAGAGCAGTGATTTCATGGATGCATATTGAAATAATACAATTATATTTCGTTTTAAAAGAAATAAAATCCAAATATTTAGACAAAACATAGTTTTATTTTTTTGCTTTGAGTTAAATCGGGTCGTTGGTAATATTAATTGCATTTATTACATTACTCCTATTTTGAAAAATAAAAATATATCTGAACTTTATAACTTCTGCGCTTTTTAATAATTTAGAGCATTGAAAATGAAAGGTACTCATGATTCTATTGATGTCATCAAAGAAGGAAAAAGAAGAATAAATTGTAACGATTGGCAATATATGTATATATATATAAGTAGCCAATCTAAAGTAAGAAATAGTTTGAAAACGAAACTAAAATGAAAACGGAAACAAAACAGTTTCGAAATCGCAACTAAAAATTATTTCCTATTCAAACTAAAACCAAAAATGGAACCGGTAAAAACTTCATAGTATTTAGAGAGCGCAAATGCAGCTTCTTCTAAAACACAGATGAACTGATACAAAAGTATAAAAATCAAGTTAATAGGAAAAAATTTAGGAAAATAGGAAAAATTTTGGTTTATTTGTTTTTTCCTATTAACGATTTTTATACTTTATATATATATATATATATATATATATATATATATATATATGTTATTAATATAATTTTAAGATCGGAGGTCTTCGTAAGGGATGTATTATAAATACCTCATCCATTAAATAATTTGTGGTTGTATTTTAATAACCTACGTATATGAAAGAAAAATGCAGGAAAAACCAAGAGTGTATCGAAAATTTTATTGTAAATGTGAATTTTAGATTCGTAAATGGTTTATTATCCTAATGTAAGTAAAAAATTATATTAGATTCTTAATTGCGTTTTTAAATTTTTGAGGCTTACAAAATATGCACATTTAATTTAATGATAAAACTATAAGTAAATCTACCTCATAGAAAAATTATGATAAAATTAGACTCTAAAAATTATGATATAAATGAACGATTTAAATATAATAAATATCTTATTTAGGAAAAATATTTCAGATAATTTAACATTTCCTTGAACGACTGCGGATGAATATGTAATAATAAAAAAAAATGCAAACCATGGAATATATGATTAAAAATTTTAATGCAGTGAGTGATTATAAAAGATTAGTTTTAAGAGTATGTGATAAAACTGCTCTTACTTATTCAGAAGAATGCTAGAAACACAGTTGCAAATATTTTAATGATATCAAAGTAAATAAATTTAATTCCCACATGAAAATTATATTTTGTTTTTGTTTTTTGTTTAAATATTTAAATTTTTCGTACTTAATTTTGAGAAACAATTTTACAGTTCAACATCATAAATATTTCTTTGTAAGTACATGATGAGGGAAATCCTATGAACCGTACAAATTTAATATGCAATAATTAGACTCATTTCAAAACATTCATTTGTTTTTTTCCACTTAAGTTTTTTTTTGGTGTTCTATGAAATAATTGTAAAAAGTTCTGCGCCCCCACTCCTACTTGCTTCATTTTAAAACTAGGTTTTTCCAACCCCTTCCGAGAACACTAAAAGAAGAATTCTTTCACAAATTGAGAGATGATGTTAGTAACAGGTGACCTACCACTACCTTCGAGTGGCGTTTTTACGAGTATTCCTTAACGTGTTGAAAAACCGAAGTGAAAGCAATCCCTTGTCCCAAACATGGCACTGTTAAAAATAAACTTGCTTTTTAGATGTGATAAATTCGTCTACAAACAGGAGAGTTAAATTTACTATCCGTATTTACTTCTTGATTTATAGGAAACTTTTCTTCTGAAATTTTTTTTTATATAATTAAGGAATTGAAAATAGTCACTTAATGGAGCAAAGCAAAATGCCTACAGTTAATTATGAATTTAGGGGTTTAAAGATTTTATTTATTTGTTTTTGCTTAAAATCAACATACTTATTTTATCTAATTTTCTATAAATCCTTTTTTAACCGATCAGAAACTCCCAAACAGCATCAAAAATTCTGATTCGATGAACAATGTAAATATAAATAATAATTAATGAAGATTAATCTTCATAATATGTTGACAGTTTTAACAAATAATAAAATCCTTTATTATCCATACATTTAAAAAAATTTGATCTTTCACTTCAACTTTATATATTTCCGAAGAATTTATGTAATATTTGAAGGAAATATTTATCCTATAATTTACTATACGTAATTTTATATAATAAAGCCCTTATTTCACCAAATAAGTGCTTTTAGGTTCCAGAAAGGGGGAAAAACATAACGCCATATAAATTCGAATCACATTAACTCAGTAGCTTCCCCTAAGTTCATCTAAGAATCGCTGTGTGAACATAACATTAACGAGATTCCGCAGAGGACTGGAACAGCCTGGTGTGGAAAAATCGATGATAAAAACTATGTTTTGTTTTCAATCTTTTTTCTTATTTCAATCTTATGCCCTCTCTAAGATATCAATAACGGCCTTTTGATTTCTTTCTTAACGTGCTTTCTCCTCGAAATTTCTGTTGCCGAATTATTTCCACTCTAGAAATAGCGAGTGTCAAACAATTGCATTTAACAACAAAATTCTGCGTCATAAAACAAATCGAATGAACTTTCGCCAAAAACATCCTTCCGAAGAAGAATGAAAGCTTGATCCCATGATAGGCCCTCTGTCCACCCCCTCCGAAGATCCTTTCCGTAAAATCCCCCTGGGGAACAGTTAACTCCCTTTTCTCCATGAAGACGGATGGATTCCGTTTCCATCTTATCTACCTCCACTCTGCCTCATGCTACGCTCCATCCCTCTAACTCTTTCTCCTTCCCGTTTCTTCTCCATCTTTTTTTTTTCTCCTTCTTCTTGCGGTTTCTTCATTATTCCAAGGATGGTTTTACTTTAAGGTATTTATAGGGTTAGAGTTAACTCCACAGTCTCTGGTGGGTGACTATTGTGGAAAAAGATATCGGCCGTTTCGCAGTTAAAGAAAGTTTGTTCCAGTTAAGAGAGTCTTCGATTACCTGTGTCCATATCGATAGATTCGGACGAAGCTGGGGTAGAGGGGGGAGGGAATATGGGATGACTCTTATTTACCTCCCGCCCTGTATCGACATTTATCCAATACATGTGGGGATAGAGGAATTGGTTATCGTTTTCGAGGAAGTGAAAGTGCGGAGATGAGGAATTATTCGCTGTTAGAATTCAGGAAAATGAGTTTAGTTCGTCATAAAGTATTTGAAACATTTCTTTCTTTCCATTTGTTGTATCGGGATGTGATTTATTGCCATGCAAGCAGAAATAAACAGATTCATCAAAAGCGAAACTATACACAAAGTAATGTAACGTAACATAATTTACATTTCCCTATTCTCGCATGAAAATAAACAATCCTTATAAATTTTCGAAAGAAACAAAATGCTCAGTCATAAATAAAAGGTTAACCATTCTCAATTCTTATTCTTTTCCTAAGAAATTCCAGATGGATCTATAAGTAAACGACATTATGACAACCTATGGATGGAATAAACTTGCTTCATTTATTTAAAGCTTTCCAATCCCAGTTGTATAACTTATGTACATTTAGTTAATTCAAGATGGAATGAAAATTTGTTTTAATTACTGATAATTAAGGTCAAGTGTTTCTTTCGTATCCTTCGGATTGAAGTACAGCAACGAATGAAAAATGTCTTCATTCTTTAAAGACATATATCATGCTCAAAAATTGGTTTATCATCGATATTAGCAGATATATATCATTTGTCTATCCTATGATGGCATATAGATAGAATCACGAGTTTCAGTTGGAGAATCGGTAAATTCAGACATTAGATCAAACGTGTTTTTCAACCTGATCGAGTCTGAATCTGAATTTGGGGATTAAATGCCGATGACGGCTCAGACGTGATCAGATGTCAAATGCCATTGAGAATTGTTCACATATAACTTCAAAATGATATCTTTATTCAATTTTCAAATTGCTTCTTACACTATCCAGAAAGATATACATATATGTATTGTATAATAGATATGTATTCAATACATAGCTGTATATATATTTAAATTTGTGCAGGAATTCATTAAATTTAAGTGGGAATTTCTGAATTCTTAATGAATAAGATATATTGTATTAAGACAGTTCACATTTTTAGCATATGTTTGTTACTGTCTCCTTGACATAAGAAAAAATATACATTGACAATTTTTTCCATATTATAAGACGTAATTGTAATATTGCAAATAATTGTAACTTTTTAGAACATAGCTCTGGATTACGAAGTTAATTAGTGAATGCATTAATGAATAAAACTCCCGGTGGCCAGCTCATTCGAGTAGGGATTTAGAAATACAGGTGCAGAATAAGAAAACATGTAACTTATACATAATTAATATTTTTTCATGCGATAATTAAATTTAAATTATTTATAATAGGGATTATTACCGACTTTAAAAAGTATCATCTTCAGAAAGGTTCTAATTTTCATTTCAATGAAGAGTAAATTTATTAACTTATAAGTGCATTCAGTTACTTAACGCATTAGTTAGATTTTTTTTCCTTAATGATTTTCGTTACAAACTTCAAAATTAATATGGAAAGCATTCTTAAAGTACATTCTTCAACTGTAATCATAAGTCAAACGTCAAACATGTATTAACTTCAAAAGTATAATGTTAGTTTAGCTTGACATCATTAAGCATGATAGAAAATTACTAAGCAAAGCCAAATTAAGTGAAGGTCAATCATAATTCAAAAGCTTAAAATAAACTCTTTTTATAATCAAGAATCACTAAAATAAATCTCGGTTATCATGCTGATATCGCTGCAAGGACCTTCGATTGTAGACTTTCAAATATTATCGACAGCATCTGAACTGTAAAACATTCAAAGGATGGGTCACCGATGAAGAAGCACCCTTCTGGAACTGAGCCAACTCTAAAAAGATTTATTTTTTTCCTCTCTTTCTCGTTTGAATATATAAATGAATCATTTTGACCACTGACATTTTTTTTTCCGGCTTGTTACTTACTGCTCAGAAAAGACCAGCCTTTCTTTCTTTTGTTCTAAGTTACGAGCAAAATGGTCTCTGCCACTTTTTTCCATGAAACGAATGCTATAAAGTGATTACTTTTTCAATAGGGATTTATCAACTTTCAAAGGATAATACATGAATTTTTTTTTCTGAGCGCTGTCTTGCATTTTTATAAATAAATTTTTTTTCAGAAATACGGCAAAAATCAGATATAATAGAAAAAGGGAGAATCAAATGCAGGTTACATTTCCCTTTCAATTAAAAGAGTTTTATTTTAGAATTATTATTAGAATATTCAATTAAATTATTATTAGAATCAATTAAAAGAGTATATTATAGAATAATTATATTTAGATATCTTATTAGAATATTATAAAATAGTTTTATTGAATTCCAAATAAATTATTTGTCTTGATTGGTAAAACTTAATTTGAAAACATACATTTATATTGAAAGAAAATAGAATCATATCACAACGGTTATTTAATTCATTGTAGAAATGTAAATTTATAATATTGGAAAACCTTTTGAGTAAGCGTATATTCTTTTCTCTCATTCTTTTTCTATTTCATTTTTTAATTCTACTGAACAGATATTTCTATCGTTAATTTCAGAATTTATATTAACGAAGCCTTGAACTTGTTTTTAAGCTCACAAATGTAAAAAAATAAGACTTATAGAAAAACGTATAATGATTTAATATATAAGGATATTTACAGAATATATGAAAAGGATATTTTCTATCAAAATTAAAAAAGTGTCTTGCAAAAACAATAGAGCTGATATAAATGGAGGAAACTAGTCGCTTGTTTCTAGTCTAAACAAGTGTACGCAACATGATCCAAGTCACGTGTGAGAAATCTGGCCTTTTTTGGCGCCATATCGCA
>JAPMOR010035115.1:0-14241 GCA_026543865.1 Argiope aurantia | reverse complement strand
ATTCATTCATTCTTTGAAAACTAAGCAAACTGGTTTCGAAAATAATGTTTTCTTTTTTACATCAGTAGCCGAGTTTATTGATTTAAATTATGTTTACTTTTTTACTTGGTTTTTGTGCATTAATTAAAAGTGAGTTTCTCTCTACTTAAGTAAACATTTTATTTCTTTTCTTTACCCCAAAACATCTTTTAATATTACATTACATGTCCAAATATTTTTATCATTATCTCATGCAGATAAAAAAAAACTTTTTATAATAAAAGCAGATCATAAAAGTGACCCAGGTCTTTTTTTCCCCTTGAATATTCTGAATAATATTTATTTTTGCATAAAAAAAGAAAAAGATATTAAAACTGTTAATAATTAAGAAACTGTTAATAATTTAGAAAGAAAAAAAAACGCTTGCTCAGAATCGAACCCAGGTTTCCTGAATGCTACTCCAGTGCCTTAACCACTACACTACTCCAGCGCTCGTTCGTGTAACCCATTTTTAGCATTTAAGCTAATTTGAAAGTTTTAAGGTTGACTATTGAGTCATAATATTTTTATTAATAAATATTCTAATTGTATACTATCATTATACAAAATCTCATTCCGAACTCAATTTTAAAACTCTTGCCTTCTCCTTGTTAATATCAGTTTTAACTATTTCGCTTCTGGTTTATAGTGTTGGCGGTAACTTTGCTTCTAACTACCGCAGAAACCAAATTAAATCATTTTTGGAATCTTAAATGTGTTGATTTAATACAAAATAATAAGGAAATTCGAAATTTTTACGAACACGGTGATTTTAGGGTATGTGCATATCGCAAGTTATTAATAAAGTTAACATTCAGACAAAATTTTTATCTGTAAAAATAGCATTTCTTTCTTTAATAGTTTATCTTTAGAATATCCATTAGTTTCTTATTAGATCTTAATGAAAATTTATAAAATCATGCAATTACTGCTAGCACATTTATGAAATTTCACCATATAACATTTTCAATAAAACGTTTTAGTTTCACGATTTCATTCACAATGATGATTTAATATCTTTTACGGTATAATACGATTCGAATATTTATGGAAAAAAACATATTGGAAATAATAAGGAACTTTATTTGCACTAAAATAAATACACAATTATTACTCGGTCAATAGTGTTTTTTTACCATTACCAATAGTGTTTTCATGTAAACACTTGTATTGGCGAGAAAAAATCATGCCAAGCTTGCAGCCAAGTACTTGCAACACATTCAAGATTAAAATAAAGCAAGTAACAAAATATAACGCAGTTACATCAGTTTAAATGAAGCTTAATAACAAATAAAATAAATTTAATACAATAACTAAAACAAACTATGAAATATTATTCAGTTTTAACACCAAAGTCACTCAGTGATGGAGGTTACGGAATTTTAAATTGACTTAAATGTATATATAAACAGAACATGTTTATTGTACATATCTGTGAAATGATACAGGACTATCCATAGAAGCTTTTTCTTTGCATCCATTTGCACAGCAATAGTTAACCATGGCTTAAATAAGTTTTAAAATCCAACAGTTAAAAGCGAGAAAAAATCTGCCATTGAAATATAATGGGGAACGGAGAATGCGGTTACAGTGAACCCAAATTCTTTCCACAAGTCACGCTATTTTATCTTGTCGTACACCAAAGTAGGGTTGCACTCCCTTTATAAGTATCTCAGCTCTATGGCAAAAACATATAATAAAAAATAGCTTAGTGTTAATTTTTTTAATCACATGTTTATTATATTGCTATGCATTTTTTTTAATCAATACTAACAGTAATTGAGAAAACATTTTACGATAAAGAAAAATCAATAATTATTCACAAAATTTGAAAGGAAACATAATCGATTTTTTTATATATATATTTTATTTTTTTCCAAGAGTTGTGTGAGAAATATTCTCTAAGTAATACACACATAAAAAATAGAAGCTGCAGAGCAAAACTTCAGTAAATTTTCTTGATAAAGAACACAAATTAAGTTATCGTATGTGAATAAATTTTGCAAATGTCGATAACAAATGAATTAAATCATCATCAGATAGAGAGTATTACGATATTCGCAAAGAAAAATAATAATATGTTGAAGTAACATGTATATTTTTTTAAGGTTTATGTAATTTTTAAGACAGGAAGAAAATGAATGATATCTATTTATTAATTATAATCAATGTTCTATATTTCAAATCCTTATATTAAATGAAATAATCATTTAAAAAATAAATACTTACTCTTTACTTAACTGCATCTTTTTTGCTCACTATATATTGATATCAGAATCATTCAAGAATTACAGAATATGCCTTTTTAACTTGTTTTCATCAACGTCATTATATTAAAAAAATTGTCTGAAATAAGTATAACATAAAATCAATGCTAATATGAAATAAACATAATTTTTAATAGATATTAATTATATGGCAATAACCTTTTTAAAATTTTATTTACAAACATCACATTTATTATGATATTTTTTTATTAAAACTTTCTTATGAAACAGCATCATTAAGAGGAAAATAAGCATATTTAGACTTTTTTTGTGAAGGCAAAATGCTTAGAATCAAGATACTGATGCTGCAATTAATGTAAAACCCTGAATGACGTATTAGAATATCTTTAATCATTGAATACGTGATATTTGGCTCCTTCTGCCTAGGATATACACGGAGTTTCATTTCGACGTCAAATTATCTCAGAACAAAACTATATCCCACTCATTGCCACTTTGATTCTTTTGTAACATCTTCAGCCGATAGAATAAAATTAAACTTTGTTTAGATGCGTTATTCAATCAATGGGAAAATTGGGCTATGATTCTTTTTATCTATTACCCTTTAAGTGAACATTAATTTTTTTAGTTCATTGATGGTATCAGTTGCGTGAAGATTTTTTTTCATCGAATTTTTGAAACCATTTAGATATAAAAAGTAGTATTTTCTTTTATTGGTAAATAAAATTGGTGACATATTCAGATTACTTTTGTTTTTAAATATCAATAATCATAATTCATTTATATACTTTCTATATTATATGTAGGTTTCTATATTTTCAAAATGCATATTTATCTGGGTTAACAAAATTTCCATTTTATTTTTTTATATCAAATAAATCACCATTCTTATTGTGTTAAAAAGATAAATATCTTGCTAAAATCTGTCATATTTTGTAACTCTTTTCGAATTTGAACTGTTGTAACATGGAGGAAACTAAATTGCACAAATTACTTTTATATAAATTTTCAAGTATTTTAACGTGACTTCCAATAGGAAAGAAACGAATAATCAGAAAAGAAAGAAATTAAATAAGAGAAATTATATCATTTGATTCATCAAAAACCTAACCATTTTGCTAACTTGAAACAAATAATCTTGCACAAATGGAACTTCGTAATTTCGATTTCTTACAAGTTTTCGAGTTACCATTGAAAATAAGTATTGTTTACATTCATCTTAAAATATTTTTTTAGAAAATTCCATTCCTTAAATCCTGAAATCTTTGAAATACAATTTCGCTTTGTATTTCCAAAATGAGCTTAGGATATTTTTAAATTCCGCTTCTTGAAACCAGTCTGTATATTGTGATAAAAATATCGCATTTGTAGCTATCCAGAAGCTTTGCTTTTTTTAAGCTGAAACACGTATTCTACAAAAGAAACTTCCAAGATATTGAAAAGGATCAAATAAAGTAAAATATTGCCTACTTCGTTTTACAACTTACATAGATTTTATTGCCGTTATATCTATAACGATCATTTATTTTTATTACAAGTTATATTTTTTTATGCATCAGATAAAAAAGACAAATTGAAGGGAGTTTCAGATTTTTTTTTGATATGATACTATGTTTATCATTGCAACATATATTTCATACTCGTTAGAAAAAATCAGCTCACTACTCTGTTTAAATCACAACATGCTTCCAGGTAAATTGTAAAATATTCCATACATAGTTCTCTGTTTTGTACTTAGTCACATTGCTTCATGGAATTCACTACAGCAAAGATCCAGCCTTTGTAATAAATGCCTTGTTTGAATCTATATTCTGTTGCGAATTGCGTGATTACTTCTCATATTTTTAAAGAATAATTTTTTCGATTTATTAAATAATCACTTCTTTTTCATTTTTGGTTATTTAACTCTCTTTTTTTACCTTAAAATAGCAAGCAAGATTTAAAACCCTTTATTAGTCTTATTTTTTTAATTCTCTACTTATCCAATGCAGTATGCAACACAATGTCCCCTAGCGGGATCCTGGCATTTCCAAACTCCTGCTATAGAATATAAATTGCATTGGACTGAAATCATTATCCGAAATAATTAACCTAGAATGACTTTTAATGTTCTTCATGCATGATGAAGTCGATATTCTTTTTTTTTTTTTTGAGGAACACCATTGAACAAAATTCATTTTAAACTACTTTCACATCCAGCAATCCAAAGTTTCCTCCTTTTTTCATTTTTTTTCTGTTTTTTTTTATTATAAGTAATCTATTTTTATTTTTTTAATTCTTTTTTATTGCTATTGTTTTGTATTCATGGCTTTTATTATTTTGTGTATGTATCGCTTTGTTCTTTTTCATCCACCCATCCAAACAGGGTCTGTTAGCTCTAAAAACAGGTTCTGAGGTAAAAAACCTGAGTGATACAAAGTTTTAACACCTACTGAGCCTTTTAGCTCTAGTTGATATGAAGTTATAATTCATGTTACTTTAAAATCATTAGACGAAATTTAATTCTAAGTAAAAGTGAGATTATATAAGTTTATAATAACTATTAACTAATTAGTTTACATAAGCAATGTGGTGACCAATCTAAGGAGTCAATTAATTCAAACAAGACATTCAATTTTTCTGTGATCGGAAATAAATATTTACATACGATTAGTCGGTTTCCTGTCTTTGTTATTGTGCCAACCACCTGACATCTAAGCAAACGAAATGCGCCTAAACGAAAAGTTTACACGTTCAAAGCCCGTCTAGGTTCGCTTTTTCTCGAAGAGTAAGATTGTCTTGACTTTCCAGCAGTGAGAGGAAGCTATCTGCATTATGCATGAGGAATTACAGTCCTACAATCAAATATTATATTAATTTTTTTATAAGTTAGGTATCAAGATTTATACAAGCATAATATAAAATTTTTATTTCGAAATAAAAGCATAGCACGCAGTAAATATCAAGCTGGCTTAAAAAATTTCCTTGGAATTTCTACGGTATAAATTTTTACGACACTCGACTGTTGAAAAGGAAGCTTAAATAGCCACAGCAGTGTTTCTTTTTTTTATATATTACGATTCTCCAAAAACAAAACAGTTTTATAAAATAACTACAGTCTCAATTTTTAAATAAATTATGTTAGTTTTATAACAACAAAAAGGTCCAATATCAAAACAATTTTCTTGTACAAGATGATAGGACACAATTTAATTCGGTTACATCAAATTAATCTCAATCTTCACGAAAAAAGAAAGATTTCTCAAATTTTATAACATATTTAAGACAGAAAATAATCATTGAAAATAAAGTAAAAAGAAACAAAAATAGTTGATATCTTCGAGATCTGAAGTAATTTATGATGTAGCCATGGTAAATGGAGCTCAAATTACTATGTTACTTTATGTCGTTTGAAGTGTTAGACTTAAATTAAAAATAATAATAATAATAAAGTTTGTGATATTTGGACCCTTTGCATTTTGTTGGGCCGGAGCCTGAAATATCAATGGATGCGTTTTATAATCTTTCTTTCTACCGTACGATTTAAAAAGCCAGGCCTACCTTTGATGTATAATTTCCTGTTGAACCACTGGGATAAAATAGTATGATTTTACTCTATAATATCGTAATGTAATGTAATAAAATAAAAATTTGAACTGATGATGAGCAAAATAAATCAGATGATGGAAACCATAAGTGGCAATAAAATTCTTCAAGAACAAATATAAAAGAATTAATTCGCCTTCCTCCATTCCATCCATGATCAATTTGTGTCAGAAATGGACACTTTATTATCCCCATGCCATTTCAACACCCTTCAGGAAGCACGCGCCCTCCAAAATGTATGAAGGTTTCAGTTTGATTCTGGCAAGGAGCCACATCCTGAAATATTTGATATTTAATATTATGTGAAAGTAAGACATCCGTTCGTCCAGACCCGATGGAATGGCGTCCCAGGAGGATGTTCAAAATGTTTCTCACTGGTGGTCCCTTCTGATCGTTTTCACTTCCGCCAATGGCTTATCCTCGTTTCGTCACTTTTTAATTTTTTTTTCTTTTCCCCTGCGAAATATTTCTTGCTGGTGATAGAGTTCCTGCAATTTCAGCCCTTTCTGTGCAGGGTTTTATCTAGTTCTTGCTACGTTCTCCCCCCCCCCCCTCCCCACTTTTCTGGGCGTTGTCCAATCGAAAAGCAAAGGAAGTTCACAGATTTGGTGTTGGGTTGGGCATTGAGAATTTCTGAACTTTTTGGGAATAAGAGTTTTAGATACGGACAAAGATGTAGCTTGGTGTAGATGGGAAGAAGTTGCCAGTCATTATTTGTCCTGAGTATTTGAATGAACTTATTTGATTGTCTCGATCTAGTTAAAATTTCAGAGAAAATTTATTTTACCATGAAATTGCAAACCTGGAGTGAATGAAGAAAATAATAGTTTTTACAATTCTGAAAAAAAAAGATGATTAAATATAAGAATAAAGAATCTATACAGCTAGGACTTTTGAATTCAAATCTGACAAATAAATCATCCGCAGTAAATAAGACAAATCAATAAAATTATATTTTAAAATTGATAATGATCTTATCTCAAGGTAGTGGGATCCTAATCATTAATTAATTAAATTTTTAACTTTCGGTATAAATATGGTTGAAACATATGAGACTAATTTTGTTTTATTATAAATCTTTTTTTTTTTTCAATTTTGGAATATTTACTTTAGGATTTTATCCAAAATAACACATAACACTTTGTCACAAACACAAAACAATTTAGGAAATGTACTCATTTTCCTGGTCCCTCCAAATTTATGATTTTTTTTAACGAAATGATAGTTAATAGTTTCGGATTTTTTAAAATTTAAATACTAGTCATACTTTTTTATGCTGCATGCTCTATAAAAGTTCTCAAAGTTGAAAAAAAGAAGTTAACTAAAAATTTTAAGAACATTGTTCTCTCCATTTTAAAGCAACACAGAATGATAATGTTTTGTCTCTGATTTATCTGTTATATATTTTTAAAAAATGTGTTCTTAGTTATAACAACTATATGAGTACAAGAATACCTCTAATACCGTCATAGAACTCATGTTTATAAACACAAAAAAAAGTAATGTAAAGTGTAAATTGTAAAATACATTTTACAATATTAATAAAAGCATAATAAAACTGGGCCAGTATCTAACATGAATAAAAATTGGGTCGATTCAAAAGCTGATTTTGTAAATTTTAATATAATGTAATTTGTTTTTCAACAATATGATATGAAATTATGATTAATATTTAAAATTAGATTGTTTCAAACTTTTTAACCCCTTTTCTATGATGAAAGTTGGATCATAAAATTTTTTTATTCTATTCAAAAGTTAATTTTAATTTCATGTCTGAAATTCATCTAAGTAGTGCAATAGGTTATGCTGAATGATATTGCTAAATAGAACTAGTGTGAAAAGCTTTTAACATTGAAGATGATTTAAATTATGTTTACATGATAAATACAGTGTGATAATTTTCTTGTGGAATCAGATGAAGACTTTAAGAGAGGACGCAATGCAATGTCACAGTTATATCTGATAAGTATTTGATATGTCTCGGGAATGAAATTTTATGCTTCGGACGATTAACATAACAACATAAGAATGGAATATCAGTCTTATTTAAGAGCAATAACATCTGGCTGTTCAAAAGAAATTATGTTTATTAAATGCACTGTTTCTGAATATATACTACAAGTTGCGTATTTTTAAATCTATCAAGTTTCACAATTTCTAGCTTTACAACCTAACGTTGATCTTCTCGTAATACAAATTTGCGATTTAAATTTGTATGCATGAAAGTCGCAAGACAAACGAGGTTGCAGAATTAAAAGTTTTGTTTTAATTGTGACAATTTATGTCACATTTGGGATGCAGTCGGAAAATGACGCTATTAGAGATTCATTTAATTGTTGTTTCAATTGATCGCATAATTATAAAGAGATGAAATAATTCCAGAAGATTTTTTTATGCATTCGAAATATTTTTTATGCACTACTGCATAAAAAATATATCCGTTATTATTAATTGTATTTTTTATATTATAACAGTTTTCACAAACTTTGCATGTTAAGAAATTGATTTTACTTCTGTTATAAATAATATACCACTACACACAATATAAATAAGAGATCAAAAGTATTTGGCACAAAAACTGCAGATCTAAATCAATGAGTATCTTATAAAAAGAGAAACATTGAAAAGTTACAAACATTATTTTGAGGTTAATTTTATCATTCTAAAGGAAATAATTTTATTATATAAAAAAGTAATGTACAGCACGTATGGATATTTCAAAGTTAAACATTCTTCTTATTTCTATATTAATTATTATGCATTTACCGCTTTCATTCGAGAAAAATATTTTTCTTATACTCTCCGTTAGAAAATTAACAGAGTAAAAGAAAATTATTAACTTATTGGAGTAAAAGAAAATAGCAAAAAAAAAAAAAAAATAGTATGCTTATTTTATAATTTTGACAGAATTTTTTAAATTCAGTTTTCGATTACGAAAAATTGAAGCTTGAAATATCCTTTTAAGATAGATGATTCTCGCTTAGAAATATAAAAGCGGTTTCCCTCCTTTAGATACTTTGGAAGTTAGATTTGCAGTGTATCGTGACAGCCGGTGGGGTTTGCTATCATGGAAAGGTAATAATAGTTATCAAAGGAATAAAATTATCTATTGACTGATTTGTGAATAGGCAGGAAGATTAGCGGACGCAAAAAATTATTATAGTTGATTAACAATAAATAAAAGGAGAAAATGATATGGTACAGATATTTTGTAGCGCTAACAAAAACAATCTAAGTTTTTACATTAAAATAAGTTAGTATTGCAAACTTAGTGCGAAAAGTCAAATTATTCCGATAGTAAATTTTCACTATGTGGTATGAATTTACCATAAGTGTAAGCTGGTTCATTTCAATTTTTTAATAAGTGGACTGTAATCTTATTTAAAATCAAATAACAATTCGAAAGCAAACTTTTAATTTCATCGAGGTTTACTGACCCCTCAACGACTCAGTACGAAACTGTTTTGAAAGCTGATCCCATGTCAGCAGGGTTACAATAAATTTTATCGATGAAGCCAAGTCAGCACATGGTTGCAACATTCTTTAACAAAAAGCGACAACGAAGTGGTAACACTATGCAAAATTAAATTATTCAAAAAGCATTTTCAGCCAGCAATATTTTTCTTTAAAATGTTTGTTTAAAGTCTCCGAAAAAGGAAATATTTATTAGTAATAAATTTCTTTTATCGAAAAAATAATATCTATTGAATTTGCTAAGATGTTCTAAGCATGCAAAAATAACAAATGATATGCACCGCGACACTGCCTGAAATGTGTTTCTGAGTTTACTAAGGAGGTTCTTTTATTTTATTGGGAAATAAAAAGCAGATTAGGAACTGCGAACATTTGTTTTAGATTTATTCAAAAAACGCCTCTGGGTATCAATGGAAGAATACAATAAATAATTCATGTCAGCAAGATTCAATGTTACTTCTAGGAACACAGGAACATGAATTTACATCGCATCCCTCCTATATGTACGGATTGCGTTCATTTTTAAAACTCCGATTGCTAGAGGAAGAAAAAAGATTCTTCTGTAAAATTGTATCAAAAGAAGAATATCCTATTACCTTATAAATGCTTTAGTTTGAGGGATCTTAAACACAATAGCTACATAAAAAAGAAGCAATTATTTTAAAATGCTCTTCTATTTTCCTGCGAGAGTATAATTTTTCCTATTGGTGTTATTGTTTCGATAAGGTTGATACATTTGATGGAAAAAATTATTCTTTTAAAAGAGATTCTCTGTCAAATTCAAGAGTTTCAAAATTAGCATCTAATGATGAGAATAAGGGTAAGTATTCAAAATAGTCTCGTTACATTAATTCTTTACTTAATTGATCACGTCAATTAGTTGTCACAATACACTTTTGTAATGTATCAGCAAAATTTTACATTAATCTCTTTTTTTTTCTTTGCGTAAACTTTCGCCACGCACCTTATTCTTGTATAAAAAATGAAATGACAATAATTTCAACTGAATGAAAGTAGGATGATCTTGTAAAATCTTTTAATTAATTAGTTTCAACTAGTTCAAGAAGAGTTCTTTGCAACATATACAGCGGTGGGAAATACTTTGAAACCACCATTGAACTTTTTTTTTTGCATTCAAAAATGCAATTTTTTTTGTAATTTACATTTACACTTATATATAAAATGCAATAAATAAAAAAATGAATTTAGAATTTAAAATACGTTTATTGTAGCCATAAAGGAAAAACGTGTAGTGTAATGAAATGGAAAAAACTTTGAGACCAGTTTTAAAGAGTGATTGTTTGCATAATGAGATGACGTAACTTTTGCACGATTTTGTGTTGGACAGTTGTGAGACTGAAAAGAAACACTTTCTAATCATTTCTTTGAGTGTTGAAGCAACTGAGACTATGGGTAGCGGAAAATTACTGACTGAAATTGAAAAAGGGAAAATCTTAGCATTTCGTTGAAGCAGAATGAGTGAAAGGCAAATTGCTAGCAAAATCAAGAGGTCTAAAACTGTGGTTCATCATTTTATCTCAGATCCATGCAGATATGGTACAAAAAATAGAGGAGGAAGGCCATTAAAACTGTCAACCAGAATGAAAAGAAGTGTTATAAGGATGTCTGTTAAAGACAATGCACATTCTGCAGCAATAAAATCGACACTTAAGTTTCCAGTTATGGCTAGAACAGTTAGAAATATTCTGAGTAATACGGAAAACATCAAATATGCAAAATTCAAAAGGAAACCCAGACTTGAAAAACGTCATATTGCAGCAAGATTGAACTTTGCAACATCTAATGTTTTAAAACCCAACTTGTGGCAAAAAATAGTGTTCACGGATGAAAAGAAATTTAACCTAGATGGACCTGATGGTTTAAGAAAGTATTGGCATGATTTGAGACAGGATGCTACGCATTTTTCAAAGCGAGTTCAAGGGGGTGGATTCGTCATAGTTTGGGCAGGTTTCAGTGCTAGAGGTAAGACTAATATTGTGTTCACTAAAGGTAATATGAACTCTTTTGACTATCAAGATATACTGGCGAACGATTTTGTTCCATTAAGAGATGAACTTATGGATCAAAATTTGATTTTGCTACAAGATAATGCGTCAGTGCACAAGTCTGCTTCAACTATTGCTTGGCTAACTGAAAATAATATACGTTTTATGGATTTTCCGGCCAAAAGTCCAGACCTCAACCCTTTAGAGAATATTTGGGGTATCCTTGCAAGCATGGTGTATGAAAATGGTAAACAATATTATTCTGTGTCTGAACTCAGAGCTGCTATTTTAAAAGCATGGGATAAAATACCGATTCTAAAATGCAAAAACCTAGCAAAATCCTTCTAGAATCGTCTGTTAGAAGTAATTCGTGTGAAAGGAAAACACACGAAGTACTAAAAATTGTAATGCTATACATTTAATTAATATGTAACTTTGTGGTATCAAAGTTTTTTCCACCTTTTTATGTTATGAAAAAAAGTCATTTGAGTATAATGTATAATTACATTAATTTCTTTATAAAATAATATGAAGAAGTTTTTATGTTTTTGTATTGTATATACTATTTAATGTATGTGTTTTTAGTAAAGTTAAAAGTTTTCAATTTCACATGTGGTCTCAAAGTTTTTTCCACCATTGTACAATGAAAGAACACATATTTAAAATATTTTGATTAATTATGTTATGAGAATACTATATTTTCTGATTAGTTTCTGAAAGCATAATCACATAAATGTATGCGGTAACAATTCTACAACCTAAATGATTAAATTAGTGCATATGTTAACTTAAATTCTTCAAACTCTTATTTGAAATTGTCTGATGCCAAATTTGTCCGAATTATGGTTTTATTCTTTGTGAGTGTAAAATTACTACACACATTTAATTCTAACTACACATTTAAACACACATTTAATTCTAAATTTTGTTTAAAAGATGAAACATAAATGAAGCCTAATTTTTCAGATCACTTTTAGTCTTTTAATGATTGCCTTGGATAAACGAACAAATAATACTTTCATGAATCTTCATCAAAAATCCTATATTATTAAGTTCAAAAAGTCGAATTAGTGTTATCCGGAGCATCAAATTATCAGTAATTATTTAATCATAAAAGTTTCATTTTGTCTTGCAGGTGTTACTGATAAGTATTGTGTATCTTTGGGCACCAAATATGATATTTTCTGGATAAAATTGCATTAAGAATTACAATTACAATTATTACTTGTATTCCTTTTAGTACATCCAGAACATAACTTTATCTCTGAAAATTTATTTATGTTCCTCAAAGGCAATACATTTGCAGTTAAGTACTTGAAAGGCAATGAATTTCAAGCATGAAATACATAATAAAATTTGGTAGTAAATGCAGGCCTTATGAAACTTTACTTTAAAGAATATTTAACGTAAGAAAATGGTAGCAAAGAATGTCTTAAAATATTTTATAATAATATAATTAATTAATGTAATCGCTTCACAGAACTATTATGAAACTATTAGTGAAAGCATTGATCAGCAGATATTACAGAGTCGGGGTATTAAAGACAAAAGACCCGAAAGACATTTTTTTTTGAAGATTTATAAGTTGTTTATATATGAAAATTTATAAGTTACATATGGTTTATTAATCGATATTAAAAAGCAGATGAACCTCATTTCATAGATATATTAAATAATTTATATTTTGTCCAAAAACAATCAATTAAGTATTTAATCATCACTGAAACCCTTCAGAAGAAACATTTCTGCATCGTGTTTCCTTTTGACCTAAGTAGGATGCCTTTTTGGCCATGAAAATAAATAAATTCTTAAAGTAGATCCAATGCCTTTCTTAAGAGATAATGTTGGCTTTATTCATTTTGAAATATAATGAGTATGTATTGTGAAACGCGCGGAAACATTTCATATAAAGTCCAAAAAACTTTAATAGAGCAGTAAACTAGATAACGAATGATATAACAATTAATTATACATTATTCGTTGATAATGATAATATCATATCCTGATTATAAATAACAATATCATATTCCAAATTTTAAAAAAGGAAATATACTTGTACCTATGGTTAATAAATAGATTTTGCATTCCGTTATCACAAAAAACTCCCAATCAAAGCCTGCGGCGATTCGTTTTATGAGAACTGTCACAAGTTATTCTTCAATAAAGAAAATTATTTATGTTTAAAAATATGCGCCTAATATTTTGAACTTGAAATACAGGCTACTTAAAATATTAAACTCATAATACGTTTTAAAATAAAGCTCAAAGTGGTAAATTATTTTCGAAAGAGTTTAAAAACTCTTTAGATAAAAGCATTGCAATAACAATTTAAACTCATTTCAACTACAGCAAACATTTCTTCCAACCCTAATAGCGCCCATAATAATTCCGTGAAACTAGTTTGTTTGCTGACCACTTGGACTCGGTGCATTCTGCTCAAAATAGTACAAGAAGAGCACCTTCGTACAAGTGTTTCGCCGCGTCGAGTTGTTAACGTTTTCCTGAGAGCCACTTAGAAGACGTCCCCTCCCAATGAGGAAAGAAATCGCCTCGAAGTGAGCAGAAGAGGCGTCCGCCTGGCGCCACGCGGAGCTGTAACGATCGGTCCCTCATTCTGCTGGTGAGACAGTTTCAGCAAACTTGTTAAAACGTGCAAGCGCCGTTAATGATCCCCCTCTTCGGAGCTGTTGGAAGTTCTTGGGATAGTTAACATATTTTTACACGATGTAACAAACAGGATAGAAGAGAAGTCTGCTTTGATTTATTTATTCTTTTTTAAGAATCAGCCGGTGAGTGAAATTTGAAGATTTTTGAAAGAAACTGAAATGCAATTTCTTCTCTTTTTCAAGTAAAATTTGATTTTCTAGAGATTGAAATCAAAATCTCGAGTGCATTTATTTTTTGAAACCAAATTTTGATTTAAAGAAATT
>JAPMOR010035114.1:0-10711 GCA_026543865.1 Argiope aurantia | reverse complement strand
AAAAAAAAGGATGAAATTGGTTCATATTCATATTCGCATTCTGGCAGCTTTGCCTCGAATTATCCTTGCTTTCATCTTGACATTGTGAATAACAAAAACAAAAGTGGAATTGCAATTTTGTTTCCAATTTATGCCAGTTTATTTATTATAGAAATTTAATGCATCGCAAGAAGTTTATTATTATTTTAAGAAATTAACAACTGCATGTTTTTTAATATTTTCGTTAGATTAACGAAAATACGAAGTATATAAAAATAATTGGTGTAATTTCATAATTTGCAATACGTGATTTTCATCTCGCGCACTGTATGTTTGCTAAAACAACATTAATAATTGAATTTGTCTCTGACATAACTTAGATAATCATTTCTATCGATGAAGGTAAAATCCACTATCTGAAAACCTCCGAAATTTAAAATTAAATAATTTAAAGTTTTGCTTAAAATAAGATTATAGAATGCAATTCTGAGTAGTATAATTAGGTTGCGATATTTTTCACTACGAATGATAATAGTGTGCAAGAACATAAACTTCTACTCCTTACTCAATTATTTTGAAATAGTTTAGCACCATTTAACACCACTCTTCACATTTTTCGTAAACTGTGTATGTTTTGACGATTTCACAAATTTCCAGTCATATCGTCAAAATACATATCAAAACTCAGTATTATGTGAAAAGATTTTTAAAAAATCTGTTCACAGAAACTAAACACTAAATTCTTTTAGTGTAAAATTAAAGTTAATTTCAAATTTGTTTAGATAGAAGGGTCTCTACAATATAGAATCGTTGAAATCAAAATTAAAAATTAAGCTTAATTTTACAAATATTAACGTTAAGAACGTGGTTTCTTTAAAATTTTCTCACATGATCTTTAATGTTTTTCTTGAATAATGCCATCCAAAAAGACGTCTAGCATAGCATTGGCGTAAAGTAGTTATTGAATATTAATCTTTTGCAAAATTTAAAAATTTTTTCTTTACATGCATGGGAACCTTAGCTGGTTTTTTGGCAATTAATAAATAGAAAGCGGTTAAAAGTTTCCGAAAATCTAATTTAGGTATTAAACACGTTATTTCTAAAAGATTGAAACTAGAATTTGATACAAAACTATACTATTAATAATATATCCATCATATAATAAGAAGGTTATAATTAAGTCATAGAGTTTTTGAAATACAAAGTTTACATATTTCTGAAAGTAGGGATCGATCAATACCTTTTTAGATTTGGCTCAAAGTAAGTGTTCAATAATTTCTTTTAAATTCAGTACAACATTCAAACTCAGCGCATTCTCGAGCATTCAAGCATCTATCCTTCAGAGTAAGTTATAATTCTATATATTTGACTTATTATATATAGCTCTATTACCTCTGATTTTTCACCTTTTTTTAGAGAACGAAGGATGGCGAGTAGAAATGCCCATCCAGGGAAAGGAAGAGAATCCAGTATCAGAAAATATAATGAAGGAAGCCCGAACCGCGGAAACAAAGAAGTTGAAATATTTAGGACTTTTTGAATACTGAAAATTCAGCTTTTATCCGGAGGCACTCCTTCTCTATAGGGTAAGTGTTGCATAATTTCTCTTCTTTTCCGTACCACACTCAAACTCTGCGCATTCTCTTAGTCAGTCGTCCCAATATTTATTTTGCTTTATATTCTTTATTCTATAGTTTTTTCTCCCAAAGACCTATTCTTTCCTTTTAGTAAGTGAAAACCATTCAGTAGATAAATCAATAACCTTTTGATGATCGTCGACATTTAAAAAAAATCAAATTACCATCGAAGAATGTTGACTGCAATGCAGAAAATCAAGAGCATGATAGATCCGAATTATTTTAGTATAGGCTGGCTCTGTAGACTAATTTGTTCGAAGTTGAAAGAGTTGGTTGCCCAACGTAATCGATTTAACAAACTACGACTGTTCTGTATATTAGTTATCTTTACTGGAAGGTCTCCCTTGTAGTAAAATTATGCCACTATCGCCTAAGCGGGAAGATTTTATTTCGACTATTTTAAACAAATCATTTTCTGAAAAAATGGCGATTTGAAATCGAGTTGTTCCGTTTTTTCAAAACTGCATTTTTATACAAGGGCGATTGGATGTGGTTTTACCAATGGAAAGAAACTGCAAACAGCTGAGTGCGCTATCTTCCAGAGGATAGTAAAACAATCAGTTACAGTTGTTGTATTTGAAAAAGGATGAAATTTTAGAAAAATGACCAGAAAATTATGTTGATTCGATATGGATCCTTTAACCCTTTCTAATCCAAATTTTTACCATCAGCGTTTTAAGTGTAATTTTGTTATATTAGGTAATATTTGTAGTATTGCAGAATTATACCGAGAAAGGGGAAAATACTTTTTAATTCAAATGATTCTGGTATCAACCGATTGTTACTCGGAGACTGGAATAATTCTGACAAAAATGATAGTGCGAAGCTTAAAATGATAGTTTCTAATAACTTCAGGATATAAATAATAGAGCACAGCCATTTCTTTCAAAACTAGGAAAAAAAGCACGTAACTTTTTGTAGAAATAGTGCCGAGGTATATTCTCTCCCTTCCCTGCCGAAGTCAGTCTCAAGAGAATAGTTCTGAATTTTAACGGACAGTACGAGCAACAGCAATTTATGAGCCACAGAAAAATATGGAAAAATATTTCCTTATTTTTCTATGGCTCATAAATTGTATTAAAAGTTTAATTTCTCGACTGTTTTGATTCTCCACATCTTAAGGGGAAGAGAATTCTGATAATTCATCTCAGAAAAGTTTTTTCATTATGATTAATATCAGTTTTCCCATTTCTGGAAGTCAAATGTGATATATTTATAAAGACTTGACTTAAATAATTAAACAACATGAATGTAGGGTGGTTATTCTTCAGGGCCATTTGACAGAGCTCTTGGTGTTTTATTTCAAATGATCCTTTTCGGTAATTGGATCCCCATTTTGTTTATTAAATCAAACATAAGCGGGACTACTTCAATGACACCGTCATCTATGCCTATTTTAGCTGTATGGGAAATGGCACGAGATAATACTGATAAGTTGAGGATTGTTTACTAATACGGCGAGTTTCCAAATGGAGTCTTTCCATTTAATGTGCTGTTGAAGATTGTTCCGATCCTTATAACGGTAGAATTTGAAAGAAATAAAAGTTTCGACAAAATAATCTACTTCGAATCGCACATTCTAATTGCGTTGATTCATCCAAATCTAAATGTATTAAAATCATTCAACACTAACCGTACTGTGCAAAAGTGATTCAATTAAATGGAGTTAGTTCCTTTAAATAATCTATAGTATTTTCAAAATATATGCTAAAATTATTGCTCGGTCTATGTCAGCAAACTTCTTAAACACACAAGCAACTGACCCTATAAATTTTCCCTCTCTAGCTTTCAATGATAAACTGTCGCGTTGAATTTTTTACTGATTATTGAAATCTCAATCTAGCGGAAAGGTTTACTCATTGTTCTGAACCTGTAATACAAGCTATAAAGTTATTCAATCTATCCAATATATAAAACTGAACTTTAACGCTTACAATTGCTGGAAATATATAAAAAGACTTTAAACTAAAATACATGATATTAGTAGTACAAATTTAGATATTCGACGGGGCATCCATTTCGTCTTTCACAACATCATACCTTTTTACAAGAATTTTGATAACAAATATTCATGATGCAGGATATGTCTTAAAAGAATTAATTCGAATAACTCTGTCTTCATCTGTTGTAAAGAAACTTAGCATAAAAATGGAAATAGCACCTATACCTAAATGGTATAAAACGTCTTTAGCGTGGCACTGAATTGAAACACGCCAAAATTAATTTCCGCAATCGAATTTTGAAAACAATAATAACCAAAACGCACCGCTACTCATTATGAATGAAGAGACATCACCTGCGACGAAAATTCAAAATACGTTCGGTTTTAGTACTTAAAATACTTTTGCTACGCATATCGCCAATCGGGTAAAGATTCCGTTCTGTGAGGAACAAATATTTTAACCTACATGGAACAATTGACCCTCTTTCGCTGATTGGCAAACTACGACACTTTCGTTTGTTTTATTCAACTGCTTCTAAAATTGCATTGGACACAGTTTTTTTTATCGTGTAGAGAAATGTTTTTGCCTGAGGGGCAGAGGCTATTTGCAACCAACAATGCGCAACTTATGAATTTAAATACTTCTGAAAGTGGGCATTGAAATTGCCACTATATAGTTAAACATTTGATATAAAAACCTTAAACTGGAAGTAATTAGCTATCAAAGAGTGAATTGAGATCAAGTATCTAATTAAAAACAAAAACGCATTTCACCTGGCAGCATCGAATATTAAGGGGAATCTAAGAATCCATTTCGCCTATCAAACTACCACATATATTTCAGGTATTTTGAGAACAAATATTCGTAATGCCGGGTATATTGTAAAAGAATTAATTCGATTTACGCTGTCTACATATCGCAGAAATTGAAATAGAGAGAGCCTATATCTTAAGACTTTTTCAAAGAAATGGTTGATTAACGTGGCGCATAATTTCATGAAATACGCAAAAAATGTACGTACTGCTACTCAAATTGCTATGGTATAAATCAAAGTGTTCCGCTCTTCAAAATCAAAGTAGAGACATTACTTCCTATTAAATTTCAAAATTGGACCAGCTTCACTGCAGAAGATATCGATTGGAGGTATGCCTATGCAAACTATAGATTCGATGCCGTAAGGAATTGAAATTCAAACCTGCATAGAACCACTTCCCATATTTAGCTGATTGATAAAACTGCGATACCCATATCCAAAGCGACCCTTTGGTTTCTTTAGCTCAATTTTAGAAAAAACTCCACAAAACACGTTGCAATGTTGTAGCTCCATGTGACAGGCCTAACTTTAGTCATGGACTACTTACAACTAACAACACGCATCTTTCTTACGGTTTCCATGACTTATTGTAGGTGACACTGAAACTGCCGAGGTGAAGTTATGAAATTCGAGTGTTCTTAGACGACTTATATCAGACTGTAAAATGCTACAGAACAATTTCACTGCTATATAAATTCCCCTTTGCACCTGGCGAAGGTTGCAAATACGTGGCTACGATAATGTTCTTTGTGAGGAATTATCTAGTTAAAAACAAAGCCGTATTTCATCCTGTAGCATGGCATATTAAGGAAATCGAAGAAAACATTGAAAGGGATTTTAGTTATGTTTAGTCAATACAAGACGAAGGCTAGATATTCCCTGTGAAATCTCGCATTTCCGAACCATGGTCACAAGAGAGAAACGGATTTTAAATAAGTGCATGAAAGTTGGAGATTTCATTCTTCTTACATTTCCGAAACATCGCACTGAAGCCTCATTTAAAGGGAGACTGTTATAAAATAGTTCGATCGCGGATAAAGAAATGGGGAAAATATAGAGTTTGGGTGAAATTGAGCTGAGGGAAGAGAAACTTAACCGGCTCTAATCCTTTACCTTCAGCATAAGGAAAGCGAATAAACTATAATTAATAAGTTTTGGGACATCCTATGGATTGTCTTGGCGAGGTTGACCTCTAGGAAAGTGAAAATTAAAGTACTTTCGAAAATAGAATAACGGCGGCAACGCAATACATGGCTCAGGGGCCTTCATCAATTTAAGTGGTTTGAACCTTGGGCTGATGGCTCAAATCCCTTTTAACAACTCAATTTTAAAATTAAAAATGGTATAGATACTTTTTAACCGTTCTTGGCGGCTTTTAAGTATATCACTAAGAATTATCTACGTTACTTCAAGGGCGATTCCACTTTAACTTGAACCATATTACTTTAACTTGTTTCTGTCATTTTGGGTTTTGCGGAAGATTGTAGAATTGACTAATAATGGATGTTGAACAATCGCTAAAATTTACAAAAATTCCAAAGCTCGACTGGTATCCGGGGACAAGAGGAGGACGAGGCTGGCAATGAATCGGAAATAATATCATACTCAAGTATTCGAAAAAACTAGGGTGGTTTTGTATCAATAAATACTACCTTATTCTACTACTTCCAATGATAAATTTATGAAACAAAAACATAATAAAATTTAGCTAATATTTCTTCTTATATACGGAAGAAGTATATCATCACTGATACTAATAAGATTAAAAGACCCAACCATGCATCAGTCGCACGCAGCTAATAAAAAGCGTCTGAATGCGAAAGATGATGGTGCACGCTTCATTATTTTTTAATTGGCTTACGCTATTATAAATGCTACATTAATTGTATTACTTTTTACTCTGACTGCTACTCGAAAAATACAGCCTTTCAACAAGGGACAAGTATTTGATTTCTATACTAGAGCAGACGACCAACTGGAAATATGTGAATATTCTCTGCCTACAAATTAAATAAACAGCTTATCAAGGACCGAATCTAAATTTCATATTTCGTTAATGAAGCAAGTGAAAAAAGTTGCCTTAATTTCAAACCTATTCTACCATAATATAAAATTATTAAGTTGATAGACAGCAAACAATTTTTATTTGTTCTCAAAGCAGAATTAATCTTACGAAATCAAAGTTATTTTGATTTAATATTTAAAAGCTTATTATAATTATATATTTTAATATTAATTACAGTGCTATTATTTTGAAATAACGCTCTTTAAAATTTTAGTTTTTGAGTTATGTATTGTTCAGCTTTGAATGTTCTGCCTATAAATAACGATTAAGGATATATTGCATTCTATTTTCCCTTGCAGTTGGACTGTTTCGCTTAAACGGAAAAAAACACACACATTGCACACACCTACAGACTACGTATCATTCGCATTCAGCTCATAAAGTAAAAGTGTCTGGATGCGAGACAATACGTGCCCACACGATCACTTTCTCCAGTTTCTTTTGTTGGAGAATAGACATATATACATTTAAATCACATCAGACATATTTCACAACTTTCCAAATAGGATTACAAAAATTTAAAAAAAGTAATACAGTAAGTAATCAAATAATGTATAAAGTTGCCCAGTCTTGGTAAATAAAGCCGATAATAATTTGAAACAAAAGATGCAGCATTCATTCATCAATTGTTCTTGCTCAGAATACATTTAAAGATGTCAAAGTGTGACATTTTTTGTTGTTGTTGTTAACCAGAAGGAGTTGAATCGGATCCATTTGTTAGTAATTTTTAAGTCCCTTTTTGAAGAAATTCAAAGGCTATTTTGGTTGAGTCCTTGCCATTTTCGACGATGCCAGGATGACGTGAACGATGAACAAGTCCTTCTCCCGTGCTCTCCAAACTGCTCCAAAGAATGGATGTACCACATTTCTTTCTACGAAAACAGTAGACACACTCTTCTGCTTCAAAGGTACAGTTGCTCATTATTGCTTTGCTGTAGATTCATCTATTACTGGATTAAATTCTGATCTCTAACTCTCTCGGGAAAGCAAAGGCAAGGAAAAAGAAAAATGATTAATAATATATATAAAAAGAATTCAAGAAGGTCGATTGTTTATCCAGAATCCCCCATCAGCATTGGATACATGGTCAGACATGGGTGACAGATTCAGCCATCATTTCTAGCAGTTATCTGGAAGTAAACTTTTACTGAACGGAATAAAAAAATTTTACTAAAAATTGCTTCATACTTGATTAAGCATTTGTTGCAAGGATGGAACTGATTAGAATATACAAGGATTCCTAACATTTTTCTGACATGTGTCAAAGAACTGATTCCGCGGCATCAGTTCCTGGATTCATGTTCATTACTGCATTTGAGAGAACAATCGAAAAATAGCTTATCTTTTGCAGAAAGATTGCTGTACCTGTTCCGATCGACAAGGATTGAAATAAAAATCTCTTTATGCCACACAGAAATTTATTTTCCCGATTATCCTCGCAAACATCGTTAAATTCTGCTATTACAAATATTAAAAAAACTTTTTAAAAAATTAAAAAAAATTAAATTAAAAAAATTTTTCAATTTATTCATAGCGACTGTGGTGCACGAGAAATTATTCTTTCAAGAAAGATAACTCATCTTGCGTTTTTGTACTTTTAACTCATCGCTGTAATAAAATTCGAATGAATTTCATTTTCTGAACTTAAAAATCTTGCTTAATTCCTCAATCTGATGCTGGGTTTTTCTATATAATTAGATGACACTCTTTATTTTGGAAATAACATCGGATAGCTAGAAGTTCATAGAATAGGTGAAAAAGTTTGTGGATTCCCATAATTTTAATACTGAGTTGTAAATGAATGAAAGATATAATTTTAAAGGTTTCAAAATTCCGATTCGACGAATGAATTGGTGTTGGGTTTAAGGATTTTGCATTTTTATCACAATACCAGAATTAGACAAGAAAACTCCTTAGCATTTTGACTACTCCTCTCTTTCTTGAGAAATGTTAATGATTATAAAATAATGAAAATCCTACTAACAGAAATGAAGGAAATTTTGATATTTTACAACAGAAAATAATTTATAGTAATGAGAAAATTGTTTATAAATGTTGGTGAATTTCTTTATTATTTTGAATAGCTTATAATAATTTGCTTCAGAAATCACGAGCAGTTTTAAATCCGATCGGTTTATAGTGAAAGTGGCAAAACTGCTTTGAAGAATATAAAATACATGCTTTACATCAGATTGGAAATCTTTGCCTGGATAAAAGCTTCTTCTCAATCTAAGATAGTTGCAGATCTAGCCGCTCAAGGTTGTCATTTCTTAGACGAATTTTAGCATTCTGATATTTATTGACTTTCAATGAACAACATCACGAATCTTATTCCCGTTTCTGATATATGAAAAATTATATTTTCTGAGATTAAATTCTGACTTCAGTGATTTTCCAAGATTGGCGAGAGAATTACTCCCGCTGGTTTAGTGAAATATGATTAGTCTCCCTAAAACTTTCTTGCATACTCTCTAATAAATGTGTTATCACAGAGAACTCCTTGCATGTCATTGGTGTATAATAGTTACAAAATATTTTATCGCTTGAATTTTGAATTTTTACTGATTCCATCTTGCCATCCCTGGGGAGGTTTCGGCGATTATTCCCAGCCAAGCGGTTATTATTCGAAAATCGATTTCGTGCCTCATGCAAATTTTTTCCTAACCGACTGAATTAAAATTAGACAAAGAATTATAGTTGTAGTCACAGAATCATCTTTTAAATTTGATATATATTGCGTTTACATGTTTCTGAAAGTACTGACCGACAGATGGTCCACCTCTTCTTGAATGAGTCTCCAAATTCGGCAGATCTGTACTCTATAGATATAAAATTTATGAAATGAATTCTAATGATCTAGCTCTCTTTGATTTGTAGTCATCGTTTTAACTTATAATTGAACAGCCGAACAAAAAAAACTTCCAGCGAACAGATTTTATCAAACTTTCATAGAAATTTGCAAATTTGGTGTAAAGACCGTACATAAAATTTCAATCGTCTACCTCAAAGCGTTTATGAATTGTTTTGTCACAGGCAGACAGACGGACATTTTCCAAAAAAATTGTTTCTCAAATTCAAGGAGGTCTGAAACGGGGAGATTTTTCAAAATCTCGAGGTTAAAGTTTTTAACGATCGCTATACTTCCTCTGCACTGCATATATTAGAATATAAAAAAATGAAAACTCTTAATACATAAATCACCTCAATGGTAATGTTTTTTAACAAATACATATAGAGTTACAAGCTTTAATTTTTGGGGGGCCAGAAAAGCGAAAGACTGCTTTTTTGAAAACTTGCGCTAAACCTTTAGATCAAAAAGCGCATAACAAAATATAAATTCTGTCGAAAATTTGTTTAGGATGTACTGAAAACGAATCAATCATCAGCAATAAAGCTTTGGACTTCTTAAATAAATTTCTAGATATATTATTATATAAATGTTTTCCTAGATAATTACTTTTTAATATGAGAAAGGAACACCCATCTCAAAGGTTCTTAAAACATCGTTTGAAATGAATGAATTCCCCTTCAATAACCAGATGGTGATCAACATATTAATAATATAAATTTCAGCCAACTTTGATACACTACATATTATTACAACCAAACATTGTTCAATTTTAAATAAACATGGAGCGTAATGAGTAGGGACGTTTGCTTGTAAAATGGCGAAATGAATTCGTGGATTCGGTACAATTGCTGATGATGGGACATTGCTGATTTTTCTTCTACGATAATAATTTAAAATGGAACCTTGGAGGGAGTAAGCGACAGTTGATGATGTTTGTAGGAGTTATAAGCCTTTCCTTTCAATTAAAAAAGGGAATTCGATAAAATTTTCGAACATTGTATTCATTGCGAACATTGTTTATTGGTCTTTCTTAAATGGTAAAAAAAAAAACCTTAATAAATTTCGGTTTTTGAGATTTCATATGAAAATTGCAGGTTATGAGATATCTTGGGATCGGGAGTTTTAACAGGAAATGAAATCTGACTTAAGTGGTATGGGAGTAGGGTTCATAGAAAACTGTTAATTTCCTTAGAGAAACGAGATTAGAGTTTTTGAGATTTCTCTTGAAATTGAGTTGTGATACGGGGTAGATGATCATAGGTAATGTACCTAAGTGCCATGAAATTTTACACGAAGGAAAAATTGGGAAAATTGGACCAGTGGTTGTTGTAGAAGAAATCCTTTCCAATAATTTATTTATAATAATCCAGATTACTTTGAATATGTTCGCAAGGTACATTCGTATCTTTTCACCACCCATAT
>JAPMOR010035109.1:0-10656 GCA_026543865.1 Argiope aurantia | reverse complement strand
CAGCCATTTCGTCAATAACAAAATAAACGTCATAAATTACCCAAGATGCGTTTTAATATTCCTTGTTATTACATCAGTGTTTTTTAAAACCACTTAGACCGTTATATTTAGTTATTTAAATAGAAAAAAATTGAGGTTTTTAAGATGTCCCACAATATTGCAAGCTACTTTACTTAAAAATGCCGGTGGAATCGAGATTCAATGATTGTAGAGCAGTCTTTCTGTGCCTTTCTCACCGTGTTTTCATTGATTCTCTAAACAAATTTTTGGGTTGCAGCTTCATAATGGAAGCCAATCATCAGATCAAACTACAAGTAAAATGAAATGCCATTTTTGAAAAAAAAAATCCTTCATTTCAGTCTCTAATAGTCCATTTCAATAAAAATGGGACAAAAATCGGAAAGAAATTGATTTTTATTTCTATCTGTTGGCGTTTCTAGCACTTTCAGTGTCATTTCAATAAAAACGAGCTCTTATACGTCTTTGTTTAGTCCGCACCTTTAACACCGATTCAAGTGCACTTCAATAATTGTCGAAGATGTTGTGATAGTAGAATATGCTATAAGAATTTCACTGTACCCAAGATTTTCAAATGCAAACAGTGTAGCGATTAGCAAACAATTCTGGATAATAATAAAATTCTGGAGTACAAGGCAAAGCAGAAACGCATCGCAGCATGCATGGTATATGCCCAACATTTAATAAAGACATTTTGTGATGTTTCTTTTTCAATAAAAATCCAGATAAAGAGACCTTAAGTTCTAATAAGTAATGAAAGTAATCTTGGATAAAGCGAAGAATCGCGAATGTAACTAATGTTCACTTTCCACTGTGTCATGGAGGCGTCGCAAATGTTCTGATAAATGTTTATGGTCCGAATTTTCATAATTAAACAAGTATTTGATTAAAATTACGTTTAATAATTTCACATTAAATTATTCTTCATCTTATCTGAAACTCAGCATTTCGGATGGTTCTTTTATTGAGTTCCTTGAAAATCGAAGTTGAGTGGTAAATATCAGCTGGAAGTATTGATTTAAAGATGAACATCTTCGAAGAGGAAGACTTTTCATGTTTATCGGTAATTCAATCACAGGAATTGTTGAGTAAAACGGCACTTTGAGTTCGCCGTTGTTCTTTGGGATGAAATTCGCTTTCTTTGCTCATAAGAAACGAAAACTCGCCTCTTTGGTTGAATGCATGGAATCTGCTCAGGCGATTCGGAGGTCGCTTCAGTGTATAGGGAATAGAAATAGGTGCTTAACCGAAGCTTCCATGCGCAGTTCTTGTTTTCATGCAGCCACTTTTCTGGGAATGATTTGGTGGCATTTTGTTCTCTAATAAGAGTGTCTCCTGTAATCAAATAATTGCTTCAATTGAGTGATCAGGAATTCAAAATTCTACCGATTATTCCAACAAATGTGTACCTCTGTGTAATTAAATAGCCAAATATTTTAACATTTGCTAAGACATTAAACATTTAGACATGTGAATAAAAAATGGCGTTTTAATTTAACCTAAAATTACGGTATTGCCATGTAATGCAAATATCGATACTTAAATTTTCAATCTAAGACGGGGCATTCATAAATCGTTTAATAATTATTACTAATTCTCCCAGTTCTGCGAGAGCTTGGAAATCGTGCCTGCTGGTTGTGTGTGTGTGGCTCTTTGTTTGTTCCCCCTCTCGGTGTGTGTGTGTGGCTCTTTGTTCCCCCTATCGGTGTGTGTGTGTGTGTGTCTTTGTTCCCCCTCTCGGTGTGTGCGTGTGTCTCTTTGTTCCCCCTCTCGGTGTGTGTGTGTGCGTGTGTCTCTTTGTTCCCCCTCTCGGTGTGTGTGTGTGTCTTTGTTCCCCCTCTCGGTGTGTGTGAGTGTGTGTGTGTCTTTGTTCCCCCTCTTGGTGTGTGTGTGTGGCTCCGTGTTCCCCCTGTCGGTGTATGTATGTGTGTGTGGCTGTTTGTTCCACCCTCTAGGGGTGTGTGTGGATTTTCGTTTTCCACCTCTCGGTGTGAGTGGAAAATCTGGTTTCGTATTCCCCTAGATCGTAATATTTGGCTCTATCGGCAAATCATTAAATGAGCTTCTGCTAGTTAAGAAAACGCTTTTTATTTTCAATAATCGGAGTAAGGCATATTAGGATTGACACCTTAACAGTTTTGATTATTTTGGAAATAAAGATTTATCTCTCATTTCATCTCTTCATTCATCTCTTAGAATTGTTTAGAAAAAATTTTCTAGGATAAATTGTACCTAAAAGGTATTATTCAGACGAAAATACAAGCACCTTTCCCTCCTCACCCAAGCGTTTAGAATTTTACTCTTGATATTCGAAATTAGTTGGTTTCCTAATCAGTATAAGCTTTTCTTGTGTAGTAAACAAGTTTTTCAAATGAAATTTTCTTTGGGTTTAAATTGAATTCATTTGCCGAGATTTCCCTTGAATCTCTTCTTGGCATCCTTAGTCTTATTTTCATTGAATCGCCAATTTGTCTCAAATGCTTAGCATGTGTCTTGGCTTATTTTGGACGCGGAACTGCAATATAGGAACAGAAATTCTGGTAAATCGATATTTAAGAGTGCCATTAAGAGAAAGGCGAACAAATGTATATTCATTCGAATATTCTTTGACATGGTGAGCATGTTTATAACTCCAATTTCGAAGTTGTTTCTCTAGTATTTATATTTTTCTTATTTTTAAAATGCAATATTCTACGTAGATTGGAGAAAGAAACGTCACAATACCAGTCAAAATAAAGTTGCCGATGTTATAAAATGCTCTCCAATGTAATAAAACTCGCATTCCTCCTGTGTTCCAGTTGCGATTTTCAAATCGATTGAAGCATTCATGGGATCGCAGAGTCAATTTGTTCGGTCGAGATTGATAGAGAGCATGCCACTCCTCATTTATCACATCCTGCCTGCATCTCCTTTCCTTCAATGTCTGAAGAGAACCTCCTTCAAATTAAATTTTTACATCAGTTGTGGTGGAAAGGAAGTAATCACCCAGAACTGACTAAAGGTCTGGTGACATTCCCAATGTCAAATGACGTTTTGTGTCAAATCTTGCGTTTCGCAGAAGTGTGAAACCGTCGGGCTGTCTGTATTATCTGTTCTTTGTATGCTCACGCTTCTGGAATAATGCTTCGTTAATAATTATTTTATTGAAAGAATATTATAGCTCTTATGCTGTCAAATGCCAATTTTAATGCTTAAAAGAGATTGTTAATATAAATCTTGATAAATTAGTTTTAAAGACATATTCCATAAAATTGAATTCATGTTTTGAAACTAAGCTTGTGACATCTTTAAGAGCTGTCTTCTTTCACTCTTCGTAGCTTCAAGTCTTACGAAACTGAAGCGGAAAATGTCAAGGGCGAATGAAATTTATTTCTCCTCCCCCCCCCCTCCATCCGAGAGATGGAATTACTGCCTTTTCAGGTAAATAATTTTAGGTCGAAATCGGAAGTTAATATTTCGCCCCTGAAAAAAACGCCTTTATGAGTTGAATATTTTTGTGATTTTTAACTAATTACAAAATGATTACGGTGCAATTACGGTACGGTCATCACGAGTCATCACTTGTGCAAAACTATAATTTGCTCTAACATATGTATCACCCATCTTTAAAAAGTTCTCTATATCATACTGAATCTCTTGTTTCTCATTAAACTACATTCTAATACATTGTGCATTCTAAATATTTTCTGTATTTCGAGATGATTTGTATTAAAAGCACTTGTTTTATGCTACAGAATTGTGTAATGTTATTCTTAAATATTTAGTATAGATTATCAACGATCCTTTTTAGTATTGTTTTCAGAAGGTTTCCTTAAAATATGTTGAATGTACACAATTAAATATTTTACGTAATGTATAAAAAAAATTTAGTTCCGTTTTGTAAAATTGTTTATTGTAACTGCATTTTTTATATAATTATTCTAATAAAATGCATTTTTATGAAATTTTAGACTGTAACTCCTTTCTTCCAGTCTTCTTTTATAATGAAATAGTGATAAAAATCATTCTTTTATAATTGTGTAAATGTCGAATATAGTTAAACGCTTCAGAGGATAAATATTTAACTTTATCGGTTAATATGAACATAATGTCCAAATTATAACCAGAATTGCTCCGGCAGGATAGAAATCCAGAATCTTTACCCGGCTTCTATATGCAAGCTCTGTTTTAGTCTTGCAACAAAATCGGGATTCTTAGAATAAAGATTGCTATTTTATCACCCTGTCCATGCTCTTCCGTCATGGTTCTGGGAATGGAGATTCCTTCCCTCATTTGGTTCTTCGACCCATCCTTTCCCATCGTACCCCATGAAAGGAGCAGCCAAGGTTCTAATCTGATGCAATAAAATTTCTTCCGATTTGCTTTTCAGATTTTGAATATTTCAATATATCGATCCATCTCGGTAATAAGGTAATCTTAATCATTAAATGAAATAACGTGTAATCTTTAATGCAAATTTTCATTCAACAGAAAATTTCGACTCTCATTTCCAGTTATTTCGACTGTCTGTAAGGCCGGCTCATTGACAATCGGATAAAATATCTGAAAAGGGAGAATTTCAATCTTAAATGAGTTTTTTTCTTAATTTTTAATTGAATAATCCAAGCGTATGCTTGTTACCAAATCCAGAAAGAATATTTTATATTAAGTATTGACAGGAAAAGAATTTCCTATTGAATGAAAATGTTGATATTTTAAGTCCTTTCATTTTTTTAACTTTGATTTTTATTAATTCCTAACTCGATTAAATTAACTTCAATTTACTCGAAGTTTAATATTAATATTTATTAACAATTTATTAATGAACTTGTAGATAAATTCCGTTCCGCCAATATATAAAAGTGGCTGGGTATAACACTTAATTTGGAAAGAAGCAAATGGATTTAAAAAACATAGAAATGGAATAGCTTAATGATATCAATTCAATATAAACAGGGCCGTTGCAAGTTTTGGAAAATCGTGATTATATGTTCACTACCTATTTTTCCAAAAATAAGTGCTTATATTTTGGCATTTTATTAATTCAATTTCATATCCAACATGGAAAATAGCAACTGATTGCGAAAGCAATGTTTCAGCTCTTTCTATGGAGCTATACAGTTGAGGATTTGGCAGTTTTTATCTAAACATGAATGCTGTTAATTTAATCATTTTGACGAATTGTAATCAAAAGTTTGAATAGAATTCTGGTCAGACGACTCATATAAATGAATATTAGGACAAAGTCATAAGGCTTTCAGTCTGATTACATTTTCGGCCATCTCGAACGGATTTCTCCTCAACGGTTATGTTCCTCCGCAATTGTTTATGCTTAGCTGAGCTACGACTGTCTAAATATCTCGCCTCCTTTTCGATGAAATCAGAAACACATCAGATTCGGCATCAGAGTTCAAGGTCAAATTCCAGCGATCAATTATTTCCTTCGAAACGCAATGATTGATTATACATAATCGGTTCATTTAATTCATTTACTACTAAACCTAAAACACTTAGATTACTAATACGTTCATCACAATAATCTAGAATCTCGAATAACAGTTTAGATGAACTTGTATTTTGTATTTTTAGATTAGATAACTTATTAATTTGGCAATTAGCTAACTGATTTCTGTTTTCAAATCCTTAGCAACAATTTCGAGTTGCGAAATCGCGAATTAATTTCGCGGCATCGCCTTTCGCAGATGCGAATAAATATTGCAGTTTGTCTATGTTGGATAATTCTGAATTATTAATTACCGTTGCTTGAAATAATTCTTTGAATGATATCCAATTTTCCGTACCTCCGTAAAAATGCGGCAATTCAAGTTTATACAATTTTTGAGAAGCCCGAGTTTTGGATTTGAGCTTTCAGCTTGAATTTCTTACGTTTAGGTTTGGTGTTTTCCAAAAGCATGGCACAATTAAATAACACATCCTGAATTTCCGAATATTTTTCAAGTTTCTCTTCACCTATCATTAACATTTAAATTCGAAAATGAATTTTACTAGTTTTTGCTCATAAGTACTCACTTTCGTTTTTAACGCATTGAATAATGCTTCTGAAATATCTGCGTTTTCAACTGCTTTTTTTAATTCTCTCCTCAATTTCTTTAGACATCATTGAAATTTTGAATTGCTTTTAAGATTTTCGATTTGGAAGTCATTGTCCATAGGGCTCTGCGACTAACGATGGACCAAGACTGTTAATTTAAGTATTTAGACGAAATAGAATCAAAAGCATGAATAGAATTCTGGTCGGACTAAAAAAAAATGAATAATATAACAAATAAATGATTTTGTATTTTTTAAAAATTCTAATTTACAACTAATTAATGGAATGCCTACAGGGCGCTTCTTAACCTAGAGGCGCTGGTACCTGTTTAGCCGAAAATCTGCCCCTCTAGCTATCGCAGATATCTCAAGCTGAATTACCATGCTTCGAAAAATCAATGTATAATGGTTGTTAAAGTAAATCATTTTCTTAATTCTTACTTGCATACCTTTTACATCATATTATGTTTTTAGTAAAATTTATCAAGTAATATAGCAAACTACCTCAAACTTGCATCCTTCCATTTGAAAATCGATTAACATTTTACGAGCTTATTCTGTAAACAATTTCGTGCTGAATTTCATAAACAATTGGTAGTTTAATATTCATGTTTTTTGCTACCTTTCGGCGCTGTTAAACTTTAAACAAAGGGGGGGGGAGGCTGCCTATTTAAATAACATCTAATATCGCGTGGAATATCTATAAACGAATCTTGAAAATTGAACTTTTAAAAAAAAAATCAGCGGGAGTGGTCTCTCCTAGCCTTTCTCGCATACTCTATAATAAACATGTTCTATAGAATTCTATTGAAATTGTACAAAACTTCTCAATAGGCAAGCATCGGCGTATTTAATTTAAACATTTGAGGTGGCCGGTGGCAGAGAGTATTTTAAGATCTTTTTGGGCAACCAATCACTTGAATATCCCGCCAGCATATGTTGGAACCCCGTAATTGCTTTTATTACTATGGTTTGGAAATTAATGCAGATATGTTAATTTTTTTTTTTTTTTCATTTTTAAATTTGTTATTTAAAGATTCTTATTTCGGCCTTACGAATTTTATTTATTCGGTTCACAAAGCCTAAATCTACAACATTTAATCATTTTTCAATAAAACCTATCGATGCTTAATTATATTAAATTCAAATTGCATGAAGTGACCCAACGCGGAATCAGGTATTTAATTCAAAACCTTGAGCGCGAAATGAAGGGAGGGAAAACATATTGCATAGTTTTATAGAAAGAGTCATAGGTTCGACTTCCGTAAATTTTTATTTTTTATCATTGTTCGGAAAATCTTCCAAAAAAGGTAATTTTTCTTCTATTCTTAAATTTCTCTTTCAATCTTATGAGCAATTTTACTTCGTATTTGATACAGGAAGGTTAATTTTACAAACATTCTTTTTCGTGTGTATTTATTCTGTTGGTATGGAATTGTATTCTATTAAAAATGAGCAATCCTTCTTCCAAATAGACAATCTTCAGAGTATTTAATTTATACCATTGAGCATGAAACTGCAGCCACCAGAGCATGCATGTTCTTATGCAGGCAGTATTTATTGTTTGTTCTGTTGCAAAACTCTCAGCTAAAAAAATTGTATTGGGATAACTGAGCCAATACATTTTCGGTTCAATTTCTATACCTTTGTAAAAATGAATATAAACACATCTAACTCTGTTATCCAGCTTTGAGCCATCGTTGTAAATATAGTGAATACTATTCTCGGCCCAAAAATCTTCCGGGGATGACTCAATATTTAAGAATAAGATTAAGAATAATCTCGTGATCCAAGATGGTTCTCCACTTTGATTTTGCATCTCTACTGTCCAGTATCTCTCCTTCTCAATATGAATCTTCATGTCCAAGAAGTCACGGTCAGCCAAGACCTGTGACGCCTCATTCGAAACAGAACAATAACATCCTTATATCCTTAAACAAAAAGTCACTGTTTAAGTAATTATTCTTTTCCATTATACTCGGATATATAAGCTTAATGATTTTGGGCTTAAAGTATGGCGATTCTCCATCAATATTTCCCTATTACTTTAAATAGCGGAATATAAATAACCATTAGTCTTCAGTAATTTAATCTCTCAAGACTGTTATTAAATTGAAATTGATACTTGAAGATTTCAAACCCTTGCGGTCATATTTTATTCTATAAGGACTAAAGAACAAACATGCAATATATTTTCAACCTGCTGATTAAAGGAAAGATGTATGCATGTATTACGTTGTGCATTTGATAAATTCTTTAAAACTCTTGGTATCATTGCATGAAGCTAAATTGCTTGATGTTTATTAATTCAAACTCGGTATTTAAAATAACTACTAAATGTATCAACATCTCATGAATTCTTAATATTCTGAAAGTAATAATTATTTAGCTCATTTGCATACACTTATGAATCCATTACTAAAATGGCTTATTTGTGAACGTTAAATTGCCAGCTATCTCGGGGTACCAAGCATAATTGTGTATGGCTAGTTTCGTTTGTGTTAATGATTGATTTTATTTGGAAATGACGTGCAACGATTAAGAAAAAGAGTAATATGCATTTTAATATTAAATCAGCTGTTATGTTATTGTTATATAACTGTTATGTTTTTGTTGTAAGCGGTATGCTTCGAAATCATTCTGAATAATATGCGCACTAAATACTTTGCCATGACGGGAGGATACTGCGAGAATGGAATATTCCTAGTCATATGACGATCGTTGTGAGTAAATTATTCCGTTGACGTTTGAAAATGAGCAAATATTTTTTTACAAAATACTTTTTAATGCGTTTAAACCTTGAACTTTGAAAATTTAACATCTGCCAGAATGCCTTGAATATTTTCTTTTTTACAAGATTAAAGGTATATTTAAAACATATATAATAAAATAGACACACATTTAATCATATATCAAAAATATATTCTTTAGAGAATTTTTCTCTGTTATCTATACAAATATAATAGATTATTCATAATATCCCTCCATTTTAAAGTAATCCAAGTTCATTTTTTTAAATATATGAATATATTCTTATTTTAATGTTTTAAACCTTACATGTAATGCTTCTGTCAAATTGTTCTGGTACTCTAGCCTTTATAAGAAAACAATGTCCATTAAAAAGCATATAATTTCATTCTGCATTTTTTTTTTCGTGCTAAAGATTCTTGATCGGTTCCGGTAGACCAGCCAGTCAAGAATCATCTGAATTTGAAAAAAACCTTACTTGATCACCCTTCCTGATCTTAACTGTAATCAATATGCTTTAAGCAAAAGTGCAATTTAATTATTCTGCAAATTCGTCACAAATGGAATCGAGCGAAAATGTTCTTCATGAATGAAATATTTCTGTTTATCTCCAGAAAAATGTTGAATGAATGCAGGCAATGGCAACAGCGAAGATGCAGAATACTTCTGAGCTCCTTTCCGTTACCGTCAAGTCTTACTGAGCTCTTAAAATGTTTTAATTTCTAAATATTCGTCTTCTTATGATATGTATTTAAAAATGCTCCTCAAAGTTTCTAGAAAATTCTTTCATTCTCAATGAAATCATTTCAAAAGTTAGATAAGAGACATTTGTTGAATAAGTTTGGAGTTACTCATGCAGCAATTCGTCTAAATATGTTACCGATATTTCTGAAGATGGATGTCCGAAGTGGATGTTTTACTGTAACAACTGTTTCAACTTCACGAACCATTTTTATTTATCTTGAATTGTACTACACTTACGAAGATGACATTTTGTAATCGGTTTTAATTTCTTTCTGAAATGCCGGAGCTCCTTAATTCTATGCAGTTGCTTTCTGTTCGATAATGCACAATTGTCAAGTTTTTAGAATTTAACTGTACATTAAATAATGTAACTAAATTTTGATTCTGTACCAATCTGGAAGTGAATTGGAGAAAGAGTTAACTCTATGATACTATAAATTCGGTATAAGAAATGACAAATTTAAAAAATAAGGAGGAAATAATTGAAATAAATTCCTTGTTAGTATGCAATTGAATGTTTCAAAATGTCTGAGTTTCTTAATGTTAAATAGCAAGTGCAAATTTGGTTTAAAATATAAACTGGTATTGTGTCTCCTTTTTAAAATGATGCTTATTTCACTTTTAATGTTGCAATGATTGCATAATGTATTTGTGTTTGTGTTGGTATTTGTATTCTTGTCATAAATTTGTAAATAAACATTTCTTATTTTGTGCTCTAGTTGCAATTTTTTTAATAATAAGAATATAATAGTATTAATAATGTAATATGATAATAATATAATATTATATAATTTAATAAGTTAATAGTAAAGTTAAGATAATTATTGCTATTTTATTCCTTTTTAATAACATTAAATATCCATGATTATTTTAAAAAACAAATAAAATTGCAAATTTATGTTTCGGTAAATTGTCAGAATGTATTCAACTTCATGTTCAGTGCCCACCTTAGGGGGTGCGAAGCACGATTCGATTCCATTACGGATAGACTCGGTTCTAAGTCAATTCTCACGGAAATCTGCAAAATTGCAAGAGTATATATTTCCATAAAACGTATTTGTTGCCACAAATTTATTAATGTGTTAAAAAATAGAATTTTTTATTCCTATTTTAATC
>JAPMOR010035108.1:19822-30730 GCA_026543865.1 Argiope aurantia | reverse complement strand
TTATTAATAAACAGAGTGTTTCAAAATATTCCGAAAGAACGATAGGTAAATTTTAAAATATGAATGTAATTCTATTGAATAACTCTCTGATAATTATCTAAAGATAGTCTCTGAAGTCGTGGATAAAATGAGTATATCAATGAAATTCAAAGAAAGAAGTGATAAGCGAATAAGAAGTAATGCCTTCAAAGAAATGAGCAGCAAGTTTCAAACCGGGTGTTAAATTTACTTCTTTTGAACGAAAGACAACAGGTGGTTATCAGCACATTCTAATTCTGTTGTAAAATAAATAATTCATCACTCAAATTTTTATGTCATAGATGACTCTTAGAATTTCATTTGATATGTAGTGAGCCTCATAAATATGCGAAAAATGATTTCAATTTTTGAATAGGTCTTTGTAAGTCATTAAATCAATATTTGTGTTTGATAAATATTCTATTTATCATTTAGTTACAAATAGTTCGCATATTTTATATGTAACTTAAACAGGATAAAACACGATATGATTCTCAGTATATTTGTACAGAAGCTAAAATAAATCCAACAGCATATAAAATATATTTAGAAACGAAGCTTATGGATTATATTTATACGAGAGATACAACGAAATGCAAATTACGTTGTTCAACGTCTTCTTGAGAATGTTTTTCTATCTTTTTTTGTAACTTTAAGGAAATTGTAGACGTCGTGGAAGGAAGAAGTTGTGGAATAAATACCAAGTACCATAAAATATTTGTATTTTTGAAATTTTGTTTAAAATAAGTTTGAAAAACTAATTTTATATATATATATATATATATATATATATACTACTTTTTAAGCCATAAACCAAATTAATTAATTAATTAATTAAAAGACAAAATTATTTTTAAAATTTGAAGAAATTTGGGATTGGTTTTGGCTAAAAAGCGGTATAAAACAAAACTTTTTAGTTTAAAAGTTTATCAAATGATTTGTTTAAAAGTTTTATAGATATATTATAAAATATATTACATAGTTCTTGAATTTAAAAAAATGAGCTGATTTCAGTTCAATCTTTAATTACTAAGGTTTATTGGATTTCAAACTTTAACTTAAGCAGATTTTAAACAAAAAATTTTTTAAACTCATTATTTGGGAAAAAAATTTTAAATGCTAGACAATTATAAAATCTTTTTCAAATGAATCAATTGCTTCTCGTGAAGTTCAGAAACTGAATGTTATATTCTAAGTAACTTGCCAGCCGGCGTCCATAGGGGTAGCGCGTTTTTCGAGTGATCTGGGCGTCTTGGGTTCGAGTCTCCGTTCGGGCATGGTTGTTCTTTGTCCGTGAGATGAGTGAATGTGCTGCGCTGTAAAATAGGGCTGTGCAAGCGAATGTGATGCGTGAGTAGCTAAGACAAACGCTTGGCCCTAGTTGGCGCTACTAAAAAAACAAGAAGCTCTTAAAATCGCTGACTTCGTCTGCGAGCTCGTCCATGGCAAGTGCCATTAGAAACAACAAATAATGTGGCAAATTTCGTCCAAAAATATATATATATATTCGATTTTAATTTATGACGTTTTTTGTAGGAGAATTTTATTAGAATCTAGAATTCATGAAAACAGAATTTAAAGATGTAAAATGACATTAAAAAAAGTAAAATAAAAATAAATATGCATCCCAAAGTGTGGACGCAGAAATAAAATCCAAACGACTTAACAAAGAAAATTGTTTCGAAGTTGAATATATTTAATAAAAATATAATCATTCACTTTCCTCCATAATTTCTTTAACCCTTTAAAAAGGGACATTTTTTTCTAGTCATATTATATTAAAATATATTTCTAGGCTTGAATTAGAATAAGAAAAGGAATTCATTTAGCTTATTAGATAAATTTAATTTGATTAATTAATTAATTTGGTTAATTTATAATTAAATAACAAATCAAGACACATCATTTTGTGTGAGATAAAGAACTGAAGCATCTAAGTTTCTGACTTACTAAAAAAATTTGTCAGAACTTATGCCAACCTACATAATTTCATACAAAGATTGATACATTTGGTGGGAAACATACTTCCCAAGGCCCTAGAAAGGGTTAAGCGAAAATATTCAATTATTTTTCTAGTTTTCCCCCCTTACTTTTTTTTTTCATTTTTCTTGTTCATTTTTCATTTTCTTTACTTTCTCATATACGAAGAAAGTATTGAAAAAAAGCTAAAATCAGTTTTTTTTTAAATCTCACTTTCGTCGTATTCAATGAATCTTCACTTTTGGAATGTTATCTGCATATTAATCTATGAACTCGATAATTGGAATTTGAGTCGGATGAATTAAATCTCAATTGCAGGCTTTACATGAAAACTGTATATCTGTAACTGCAATTTTGAACTAAATCTGTCAGTCGTTCAAGCATTTGTGTCAATTTCATTTTTCTGCTCATGTGTCAGTTTCATATGTAACGATCACATAGAATTTGCAGATTTATATTAAATTTGGGATCAAATCTATCAGTAGCAACATATAAAAAATGTTGACATTACTCTATATAATATATTGAGTGATGTCAGTGATCAGTAACTGATTGAGTAAATCAGTGGGATTGGTCTCCTCGAAACTTTCTCACATTCTCTCCGATAATTTTTTATCTCCGTCCCTCCACATAAAATTGTGAACCTACTTAATACTTTGCAAGGTAGTTGACGAATGATAGTTACGAAATATATATCTTTGGCCATAATCTATCATTTATACTGAATCCATAGTGAGAATATGTATTTTGAACACCTTTTTACCAGTAGGCTGACACAAAATTTGATACGAAACTACAGATGTAGTTTCAAGATAACAAACCGGATTGCATTTATTTACGTCATTCATTGCATTTATAAGCATGCAAAAGTACAGACCGCTTGAAATATTTGATTAAAAATTATGTAAGAATCTATATTTTTGATAGTAAACCTGTGAATCAAATTTATCTACTTAGCTGTTTGGGGTTTGTACGAATCGAGTTCCATTCTATCCGAACAGAATATAGATAGAATTTCTGTGAATGGTTTTCGTTCAAATTTTGATGCAAATCAACACATTAGGTTCTAAATCCGTGTACCAAATTTGATTCTCAAAACTCAAAGCATTCTTGACTTCTTCTGACTTTAATAACTTCCATTTTTTTTTTTTTTTTTTTTTTGAAGGGGCGGGGATTGAGATGTAAGATAGAGAATATTAACAGATAAATATCGAATAAATAGAACAAGTGTAAGGCATCCAAAATAGTACGAATTGCATATCCAACAAAATTTGAAATTTAAAGATTCAGATTCTTTGATGAGGGAATCGTTAAGGAAAAGCTGCTCACAAAAAAAATTGTAGAATTTTTTTTCGCTTATAATAAGAACAGCGAAATAAATAGACTCGAAAGGCGACTAGTAAACAGAAACTAACAGCATTGCTAATTATCTTTATGCTGCTAAGATATACGAATTCTTTTACACAATAGTTCACAAACGAAATTATCTGTACCAATGTCCAAACGTTTAAACATTGCGAGCCACTTTAGACACCGAATTTACAGCAACTCATTTCATTTTCGAAACAACATTTTGTTCTGCTGTAAACAACGCACATTCTTTTCATTGGAGGTTTTAAGGGTAAAAAAATATGTTGATAAATAAACCCTTCATTATTAAATTAAATGAGTTTAAAATATTTACATAAATCATAGTGAGCCTTTTTTAAGTTAAAAATACATAAACTGAATCATAGTGGAAAAAACATAGTGGGAACATGGAAAAAAAAAAGCTTCCAAGGTTGGAAAGATTAGAGCTGACACGACTCACCTGTTTGCGTATTGCGCAGTTTGGTTTTATTGCTACCAAAATTTCGCTCAAGACTTACTAGTGAATCGTGATCCACAGTTTAGGATTTCAAATTTAAAAAAAAGAACTAGAGGTATCAAATTTGATACATGATCTTAATATTAAAATGAGAGATATCTATCAAAATTTTGGACTATTTCAACTTTGGAGCATTGTATCTGAAATGTGATCAGAGTGCATTCGAACACAATAATCCGAAATAGCAATAAGGGTAGATAAGTCAAATCAGGCTCATTGTCTTATCATCAGAATTATAACTTATATATCAAACGCATCATCATTTCAGTTCGTTTGTTCTTTCTTTAATTTAAATTCTATCATTTTTCAAAGCAGGATATTCGAATAAAATGAAATCTTTAACAATCAATGAATTATTTACCGTTTTATATCTGAATGTGAGAGTTTAAAACTAAAAAAGAAAATTATTTTACTCCTTGAAAATATAACAATGTTATATTTTACCAAAGAATCAGCGAAACATTTTTGCTCCATTATTTGGTTTTTATTTTACTCCTTGAAAATATAACAATGTTATATTTTACCAAAGAATCAGCGAAACCTTTTTGCTCCATTACTTGTTTTACAGCAGACGAGATACCAGTGTATTTCCTTTTTTTATTTATCATCATTTTATATTCCATTTCCTTCTAAAATATTTTAGAAGGCATTTTTATTCCAATTCCACTATGTCCCGTCTTTCGAATAAACTCCGTTATTTTCACAAAGCGGAAACATTGTTTGAATTTCTTTGAAATTCGAAATGTTGGCACTCAAAACTACGCCTTCAGGCAATTTATCTCTAACTCAACTTTGAAAACTATTCCAGTGGGCCATACTCAATTTTACTTATTTTTAGAAATAAAAATGTCATTTCTAGATTCGAATTTCCTTTTTTCTATATATCTTCAACCCACTGGCAAAAGTTCAAATAGTAACTGTTCTGAAAAAACATGAAAAATATGAAAAAATTGTAAACTGAATCCAAGTATTTGATATACAAAGTGTAAAATAACAGTAAGTTCATGGCAGTTTTGCAAATATTAGATGTAAAGCTAGATAAAATAAAAAGCACACATTTTTTTTATGTTATGCTTATCCATCCGACTGTAAACACAATAAATCCCAGATGCAATGAGCTGAATGATAGAATTTGATATCAGACATATTGATCAAAATTATATGTTTGTGCAATAATGAATTCCTAAATATTGCTTAGGGTCAGTAGACTGATGACAAGGGGTAAAGAAGGCTGAATGATTAAAAATTGCTGATAGCCTAGTTTTTAAATTAAAAAAAAAAAAAACTTAGAAAAAAATTGCAGAAAAATGCAAATTCTATGAATTATAAAATATTAGGTGTACAATGAATGTTTACAATTATTTATTAGATTCTCTTTAAATAAATTACAATATAAAAAATTATTTATTTAAAATAAAGTGGAGCATGAATTATCCATTTATTGGTTATGTTGCATTTTACTTGATGAATCTTATAAAATAAAAAAGACTGTTATTTGTTAAATGTGTTTATGTACCGGCGTCCTGGCATAAGGGTAGCGCGTCTGGGCGTCCCGGCTTCGAGACCCGGTTCGGGTATGGTTGTTCTTCTGTGTTCCATCTGTGAGGTGTGTGAATGTTCCCCCCGGTAAAAAGGAGTTGTGAAAGCAACTGCGACACATGAAGCAGCTAAGTCGTACTCGTGGTCCTAGTTGGCGCTACTGAAAAAACAAGAGACGCTCACTCGGCTTAAATCGCTGGCAGGTAATTGTCAGCGCGTTTATAAGGTGCCATAACAACACACTCAAGACATGTGTTTATGTATATGTTATATGTTATTTGTGTGTGTTCTATATAATCTACATATGTTTGAAGTTAATTATTTTCTCATAATTTATAATTCCGAAGAAATGCTCTTATTCTACAAATGGAAATCATCAACTAACAATTATGGTTAACTTTCCAAAAATATTATTTGATCTTTGTTTTTAATAGATTTTAACCACTGGGATGCGGTTAATATACAATCACTAGAAAACAGAATGTATATTGTGGTTACCTTTTTTTTTCCGACTTATTGAAACCTAAATTTGACAGAGTATTAATAAGATGATGTAATAAATTTCACATATCTAAGTATTTGTGCTCTTGAGTCAGTGTATTTACATGCATCCGAAAATAATGACGGGTAAGTAACAAAGTTTTGACGAATTTTGTTCAAAAATTAATAAAGAATTTCACTTGCATGTTAAATTTATGCTCCAAATTTTTTCTGCACAGCTCTTTAAGTTTTATACTAATCGTGCTCATTAACATTCAGACAATCGGGTAAAGAGACTTCCTGTAAATTGATTTCGTCCAAAATTTGGCAGAAATCGGCGTATCGTATGTAAAGATTACAAACGAAATCCATGCGCCTTGTTCAAAGCGTTTTTTGAGTTATCGCGTTCTGATTCAGGCAAAGCGATCGATAGATATTATTCAGAAATTTTTGGACAGGTTTGTCTGAAACGAAGTTTATAACACTTTTTCTTTATGTTGTTGTTCCGACTAATGGCACTTTACAAGCCTGTTGACAGTTATTTGTTAGCGCTTTAAGCCGAGTTGTTTATTCAGCAGCGCCAACTACGGCCAAGAGTACGACTTAGCGACTTCATGCGTCACATTCGCTTGCACAATCCCTTTTTACGGGAGGGGGGGGGCACATTCACATACCTCACAGATAGAACACAGAAGAAGAACAACCATGCCCGAACCGGGACGCCCAGATAAAGATTCGCTACCCTTATGCCAGGACTACCCTTATGCCGGGACCCTCTATCTCAAGATTCACTACCCTTATGCCAGGACGTATATATTTCTATCTTTCTTTATATATTCCGTATATGAGGAATGAAAAACTAGATAATATATCTAAATGAAATTTGGTATATGATCTAGACATTGCATTTGAAAATGTTTATCAAACTTTGAACTCAGTCTTCAAGTGGATAGACGTCCTAAGCTATCCAATCTTTTCTCTATGCGACGTAACCTTACACTATATAAGAATGCGAAGATTTCACCAAGATGATTGCCTTCTTTGCTTTGTTTAGTTAGCGTTCCTCAGACATCGCTTCGTTTGACTCTATCTCATACTCTATAAAATAACATAATGTGTAAGCATGGAAGAAACTCAAAGGAAAAATACTCCCACTTTATTGAGACCCTTGACTGGGAAATTAAGACAGTTCCTCGCGTTTCAGAGTCATCAAGTTCGCCAATAATCGTGCAGCTAGACATACAGATTTTATATAAATAGATTTCGTCCAAAATTGGATAGAATTCTACAAGTTTGGTCGTATGTCCACATACCAAACTTTATCCATCTAACTGCCAGAGGTTTCAAATAATCGTATTGATAGACAGGCAAACATATTTCCACAAATGAGTGCTTCGATCACAAGAGGCTTTGAAATTTGGAGATTTTTCGATACTTCCTCTATAGTTCGCATGTGAGAAAGTAAAAAAAAAAAAACGTTGAACAATTTTCTGAAAGAATTATTAATAATAAAACGAGATTTCAAATTAAGGAATTTCATCTGTACTCAGAGGTAGATTGGCCAAGTTGCCAACTTCACGGATAGCATCTTATATACGACATCTAAGAGAAAATATCACCTTAGGATTGCTATATTACAGTCGGTATTCTACATAAATATTAAAAAGTGCAGCAAATAAATCCAAATTTGACCTATATGTAGATGTCGTATATAAGATTTTGAATCAAATCTTGTAAACCTAATAGTATTCCTAATAGCATTAGGCTTGCAAAGTCTTGTAAACCTAATGGCACGCATGGCATTCGTGATCTTGCTCAATGTTCATAATTTTTATGCTGGGCAGAAGAGAATAGCTTCTTTATTAAAGCATATGGGAGAAGACTTCGGAAAGACTACTCGCGCTGTTTTTAGTTATCTTGTTTATTGACAGAGAGATATAATTCCTTTTTTTATAGGGAAACAGGATAAAAATCTGAACACATGTAGCCTTCACAACCTTTCTCAAGATTCCTAAAGTGACTTTTATGCTGGGGGAGGAAAATAACGCCTGTATTAAAGAATAGGCGAGAAAAGTTCGGAAAGATATTTCTGTTGGTTTTAGCTACCTTGTTTTCAGGCAGGCAGATATAATTAATTATTTCTGGAAGGGGTAAATCCAGCGAGGTCAAAAAGATAAGATTCATCAATATCTCGATGTTGGATTTTCTGTAAATTCCAACAATTTCTTGGGCCATGGTGGTCTGGTGCTAAGGTCTTGTCTTCGGAACAAGGGTTCGTGACCCGATTCCACCGAAAAACCGTTGTGTAAGTGGGTCTCGTGCAATTTAAATCAGTCTGGGCCGAATGTGTGTGGTATGGTGTGAAAGGGGTATCAACTGAGGTGTCCTCCTCCTCGCCTGACTTCGTCATTATTACGAGGTCCGTCCCAAAATAACCCTAGCTCTGCTTTTAAATGGGACGCTAATATAATTAAACCAATAATTACACCCTGTTTTCATCGTAAAATTGAAAGTAAGAAGGGTTTAATTTAAGAATAGACCTCAAAAAGCTTCATACTTGGTCCCTTAATGTTGTTATACTATTTCTTATTTTTTTCTGAGACCTCAATTTCTTGGGATTTCTGATTCATAAGGAGTTAATTTTTGGATGATAGTGGAAGCCTTAACAGAAAAAAAATCCTTTATTTGTATCTCTGTCCGAAGATGGCCCTAGTTAAATTTTTCAGACCGGGTTCATTTTTACTTCTTTTTCATTTTTATTCCTATTTTTTACGCATTAAATTCTTCAGACTTCTCTAACTTGAAATATTTTTGATTAATATAATTTTGTGGTACAGATTTTTATGCATACTTAAGACATTTTTGTGATACATAAAATATTTTATATACATGAGACAGATTATGATACATGAGATTTTTGTGATAAATAACACAGACTGTATGTAATACATGACATAGTTTCATAGATCAAACAGCAAGGGCATGAATACAATAACTACGAGTAACATTCTATCCTTAGATAAAAATGATTGCGTTACTTTTAGACAAAACACCTGCGTTTGCTTTAAATATTGTTTCAAACGCAAAGAAAGAAACGAGCAGTTAATGCAATTTAAAATACCATACTGATTCATCGACTCGTCGCTGCTAAAGAAAGAACAACTTGAAGGAATGAAAAACAATCTTTTTAAAATCTTTGAAGCTTTCTTAGTAAAAGAATTACAGATAAAAAGATTACATTGGTAAAATTCTACATACAGGGTGTTCGTTTTTGTAAATGACCCAATATCATATTTCTATGCTATTAGAAATATAAAGTTCTAATTGATTTTAGTTTAGTTATATTAACGTCCCGTTTTAAAGCAACACTAGGGTTATTTTGAACCGCGGGCAGATGACGAGGACGACACCTCAGCTGGCACCCCCTCTCCACACCACACCAGCGGGAGGATGTTTGGCCGGGACGGATATAACGAGCACCAGACCTGCTTACACGACGGTTACTCGGTGGAATCGTGTCACGAACCTGAAACCCTCTGGTTCCGAAACCGAGATTTTACCACCAGCCCCCCGCGGCCAAAATTTCCAGGTTAGATTAAATGACAAAAAGAATTGGATTTTATTGTTTGAATCAATAAATATATTTCTCAAAACGTTTAGAAATATAATTTTTATACTGTTCCCGGGTGTCATCATATTTAGTAAAATATTCCTGCCATTATAAAATTTTAAACAAAACAAATTCCATTCTTCTGCGATTAAAGCTGATCAACTTATATAACGATGAAAACCACTATTTTAGACTAATTTTATAGTTAAATTAGGAAACTGGGAAGAATTCTTAAAGGACTGTTTGCAAATTGAAATGATGCACCGTTGTGTTAATTTCCAAACTGTTAATTAAAATAAATTTGCATATGGACCTCTATTTATATTAAACATTTGTAACTTGGTATATTTTAAACATAAAACAGTGGAATTTCTTAATCGTATATTTTAGACTATTGAAATTTTTTTACCAAATATGAGTGATAAAAATTTGGGGAAGGGAAAAGATCGTATAAAAAGTTAGAACTCATAACTTTTTCAGAAATACATTTTTAAATTCAGACTAAGAATTAGCTGTTGTGTCATTACAGCAGCTGATTTTCTGTATATAAATTTCAATTCCCAGAAATGCGTTGCAAAATTTTTTATCACTTTCTGATTAAAAATAATTTTGCATCGTTAATTTTCTAAAATTTGAAGGAGGCTTAAAAATTTAACTATTAAAGAAATTTATTTTTAAAAATTCAAGTAAAAAATATCTTTATAATATAAAATATAAAAATATGCTCTCGCACTAAATTAAACTAGATTTTATCTATTTTCCTAACTATAATTCTTGAAAATATAATTGCACAAAACTGATTTTTGCAACTTTTTATAATTTAAAACATTTCCTCCTTAACACCGCCGATTTGATTATCGTGCAATTATTTTACCAAATTTATTTTGCATTAAAATTATTTATTATTTCACCAAATTCATTCTTTTACAAATTTAATATTAATTTATTAAATTATGATAATATTATTATATTATTTTGAATAATTTTTAGCAATATTCTTCATAACTTGCAATTAAAATCAAAACATGTTTATTGCTTCATCGATTATTTAATCGTGTGTTTTCTTCCATACTTAAAAACTAAGGAAGTTTGGTTTGGTTTAGTTAGATTAATGTCCCGTTTAAAACAAGACTAGGGCTATTTTGGGACGGACCTCGTAATTTTGAACAGCGGTCAGATGACGTGGACGACACCTTAGCTGGCACCCCCTCTCCACACCACACCAGTGGGAGGACGTTTGGCCCGGACGGATTTAACGTGTAACAGACCCCATTACACGACGGTTCTTCGGTGGAATCGGGTCACGAACCTGAAACTCTCCGGTTCCGAAGCCGAGACCTTACCACCAGGCCACCGCGGCCCAAAAACTAAGGAAGAGAGCGCATTTTGCATGTAGAATAAGAAAATAAGGGTC
>JAPMOR010035108.1:0-19812 GCA_026543865.1 Argiope aurantia | reverse complement strand
TTCACTGCTTTCAGTGGTTTAGGCATGCTGCAAACGACAATGAATAAAGAGAAAGGCACGGCTGCTCAAGCTGTCCTATACCTTTCTTTCGGAATATCGTCATTATTATTTTCTAGTTACCTAGTCAGAAAACTTGGTACTAAGAATGCCCAACTTGTGGGCATGATTCTATATTTACCTTATATTGCATCAAATTTCTATCCTTCGTGGATTACTCTGGTGCCATCAGCAGCCATGATTGGCATCGGTTGCACACTGCTTTGGGGAGCTCAGTGCACATATTTTAATGAATGCTCAGTCCTTTATAGAGACCTTACAGACAAATCCTCTCATTATGTTCCAAATGTTGTGATACCTAATACAGAAGGAACAAAAGAATTATTAGGAAAAGTCTTCATGGAAAAAGCGGAAGGAGTAAACTCTGAAGAAAATTGTAAGAACTCTCTAGAATTTTCTCCACCTACATATCTGCCATTATATAAACGTTCTGAACCTGGAAGTGAAGCAGAATCAAATCGACAATGTTCTGAAAAGACTTCCGAAGAAACAACAGAATATGATCAAGGTTTTGAAAACTTAAATTCCGAAAGAAACATTAACTATAAATCGTCTGACCCCATCCAGTCCATTAAGGAAAAAGAACCAAATATTATCGAGTTACAAGGAATTCACAATATTCAAAATAGTCATAATCAAAAGTCCAAATCTCTTAGTTCAGTGAATTCCTTGTTTTTTAGCCTTCATGGTTTCGTATATTGTTCTGCACAAGTTTGGAGTAATTTGATCAGTTTCTATGTGCTTGCCTCAGGACGTGTGGATAACTATGATAAAATTTCAAATTGTTCTTGTGGGGCAGATTTCTGTAATACTGACCAAGTGTGCGTTGATACTAAAATAGAAGAAGTCCCTGCAAATATCAGACAATATTACACAGGCGTGTGCTTTGCTTGTGGAATCCTTGCTGTACTACTAATATGGCTACTTGTTGATCACTTGGAAAAATCTAAAAGACGAGTGACTCTATCGTGGAATCACATTTTTGCCACCATTAAATTCATCAGAAATAAAGAACAATTTCTCATAATACCGTTTACCATTTGTTCCAGCATGTTTCAAGCCTTTTATGTCGCCGATTTCACGAAGGTATGTCAAAGTACATTTTATTTAATTTAATGAATCTGTATTTCCCCATTTTGTCATAAATCTGATATTGAATTTATTTAAAGTTCAAGAAATGCTCTTATTAGATTTGAATGAACATATTAGGGTGTCCCATAAGTTTTTTTCCTGTTTCTAATATTAAATGAATACACAATATTTACTGTTTAAGATATTATTTATTATGTTATATAAGAACCCTTTTGCTCTATTACTTTCTTCCATCTCTCAGGAAGCCTCATTATGCATTCTTTCCAAAATTTTTGTGCTTTGGACAAGAAATAATCCTCGAGATGCGCTTTTATTTCACTGATGGATTTAAAGCACTTGTCAGGAAGAGAGTTCTTTTAGATGAGATTCGAACAAAACAAAATATTTATATTAACTAAAATTTATGTAGATTAAAAAAATATATATAAAGAATTTGATCTTATCGAAAGGAATTTTTGTTTTCAAAGAATTTTGAACTGTTAATAAATCTCCCTTATTTTTGTCCAAGTAAACCCAGTGTACTCGAAATCTATACATAACATTCTAATAAATTAAGTTAAACCAATTTTTAAAAAATGCCAATTTGTTTGAAAGTTTTTCAAGAAAAAAAGCAGGATTTTCCCACTTATTTGTATATGAATGACAAAGTAAGCATAGTAATCGCAAAAAAAATAAATAAATAATTAGAACTCGGGATTTGGACGAATCTCAACGTTTTACACCTCCTTGAGTTCGAAAAATACATTTTTGGAAAATGCCCGTCTGTCTGTCTATCTGAGGCAAAGATAATTAAAAAGTGATGTGAGATAGGCGGAGGAAATTTGCTATTCGGTCTTTACACCAAATTTGTGGATTGCTATCAAGTTTTGAGTAAAATTCATTCAGAGGAAAGTCTGCCTGTCCGGCTGTTTGTGTATAAATTTAAACGATAACTACAAAATAAAGCGAGTAGATGGATAAAATTCGGTACACAGATTTAAAATCTATAGCGTAGACACCTGTCCAATTTTGAGGCAAATACAACAATGGATTGACCGTCTGTCGGTCTGCGAAACCAGAAACTAATAAACTCGATAATTGACAAACTCATTGGCTTACATGTATCAAATTTGGTGTGGGATTTTTGTGACTGTAGGTGCAGTTTTGTATCAAATTTTTGTATCAATCGAATGAGGAATAAGTTCTTAATTCGGTTTTTGCATTTTTATTTCGATTTTCCTATACCACAAAAAGCATGCCAGGCATTCATCGACAAAAGTCTCTCTAAGAATGACACGACAGATTCAGTAAAAATTTTAAATTCACGCCAACAGTTAATATTTCGTTACCAGTGTTTGCAAGTTCCATGCAAAGCGTTCTAGGGGAATAATACTTTTTTAGAGAGTATTCATGAAGGATTTGGAGGTACTAAACCCGCACGTTTAAATGCAGTACACTCCCGAGTATCCGCTCGCAACTATCCGACCTAGTTTTCTTTAATTGTATTGAAATGAGGAAGGCAAGATTTCTATTAAGTCATCATCTATTACGGACGTATCAAAACTTAAAAACTGCAAGTTTTGACTCTTATCATTTAACAGTAAGTAATAAAATGAGTTTCAGTCAATTTTCTTAAGAATTAGGCCTACGCCTTACGTAAATATTTTACTTATGTTTCTTACTTTGAAGTTGGTCATTGCAGAATTTATGTTAAAATGTGAGCAATTTATATACTGTAACTTACTTTTTTTTTCTAATAAATTCCTGAAACGTGCAGTGCAGTATATAAACATATTTAAATTACCAATACAGAGCCTTCTATTTTAACTCGATTTGTTACTGGCAACTGCTTCTATGATTCACTGGGACGCGGCTACGTTCACATTGAGATAAATAGATATTTAGTACTCAATAAGAATTTTGAAAATACGTTTTATAACAGAGTTTTGGTATAAAAACTTTGTCTTCTGGTATCGGTGGGCAATTAAATGAGTTCGTAGAACTCCGGCTTACCCGACATTTTTGTTATTTGACCTGCCTTTTCGCTACATGTCTCGATATTCGGATGTGTTGTGTATAAGTTTAATGAATATTTTCCTTTTTTTAAAAAACAAGCAAATCAAGAATAATTTATTTTAAAAAGATTATTTAAAATTTGAAAAAATTTCCATAGAAAAAAATTTATTTTATTTTTGTACTAATCTCTGATTTTGTCTGTTTGTAGTCATACATTGCATGCTCCTGGAGCACCTCACGCATCGGACTGGTCACTGTTTTTTTCGGTGTCGCTGCCTCTTTATCCTCCATTATTTCCGGTCTGCTGACCAGGCAGTTAGGAAGAAGAATCGTTTTAATTTGCGGTCAAATTATTAACCTAGTGAGTCTCGTCTTGCTTTACTTGTGGAAACCTGACGCCCAACAACCAATTATTTTTTACTTGGCAGGTGGAACTTTTGGTTTCCTATGTGGAATATTCCATTCTCAAACGAGAGGTGAGTATGATGTTTTAAATGATATAAACTGAAGTAACTAGAAAGAGTTAACTTTTAAGGAGACTTCACCCCAAATTACCTTCTTTTTTTTTTTTCTTTTTTATCAAATTGCAATATTCTTGGCCATTTGTCAGTGGTGCAATCTTATGATCAATGGATATATGGCTCTTAGGGTGAAAGTGAAATTCCTGTACAGGGGGATTTAAGCTTATCATTCAAATTTCGTGGGAAGGTAGGGAATATCTCAGGAAATAGATTTCACATAGGTAAATATGCCCTCAAACTTCATCTGCATGGATAAAATGGACAAAAGAAGTGAACACACGGAAACAGTAAAGTAAAGTGGTAGTTATTGGATGTGCCCTTTATTCCAACAAGATAAAGTACATTCGTTACCAGTTGGTGCTTCACAAGAGGGATCAAAATTGCGACTATTTACACGAACACGGGATTCACAGCGCCATTGCATCGACCATCGAACATTTTCAAAAACGCCCGATCGTATTACGGAAAATGCCTGCGAGAATATCCCGAGATATGTGGTATCAGCACAACGGAGCCCCAGACCATAGCACGATTGTTGCGCGTTATTACCTGAACCGAACATCCGGAGTTCAATGGATCGGCAGAATGATCGCTTGGCCATCCTTGATTTATAGTCCATAGATTTCCTTTTGTGCCTGCCGTGAAAGACCATATGTACAAGATCCCCGTCTACAGTGAAAGGGACCTTGTTGCATGAATAGTGGCCGCTTCAGACATTGGGCAATCTATACAACGGCACTGGAAATCCTGTATTCGTATCAATGACACGAACTGCACCCACTGTTAACTTGTACTTTATCTTTGTTGGAATAAAAGTCACTTTCGTTATTACTTAAATGTACTGTTTCCTTGTGTTCACTTGCCTTGTCTATTTTGCCCATATAGATAACGTTTGCGGACTTACCTTTCTATGTGAAATCGGTTTCCTGACGGATTCCCTGCCACCCCACGAAAGTTGAACGATAAGTTTTGAATCACCGTGTATACAAGTATAATTATAATGGATGTTAGATGAATGTGATGTCTATTTTATATCTTCCGTGGAAAACAATAATTATTATTTAGGATTCTTAAAGTTTTAATTTTATTTAAAGTGATGTGAAAAATTTGAATACTAAGTGAAACTCTCTTAATTTTCTCATACATGAAGTATACTGAAACGAGCAGAAGGAGGGGTCTTTCTGAACTTTCTCACATACGCTCTAATAAAGGTACTATTTCAGAGAAAGCCTTGCATGGAACTTCCGTACAATAATCACGAAGTAATAAATTGAGAGTGAATTATTAGATTAATCGAATCGAATAGAATTTGTGATTTAGAGGAATTTCATCAAATAGATTCAAACAAAAACTTGATGCTAAAAGCAATGATAGCCACAAAATCTCATGCCAAATATGATATATTAATTCATTGTGTTTTGGAGCTATCGCGCTCATATATTGCTGAAAATACAGAGCAACGAGCGATCAACCCTTTTTTGGATTTGGTTGAAAATTTAATCGGTATCCACTCTGTAGATGTTAAATATCTGTATCGAATTTCATCCAACTCTTTTTGTTTTATATTTCTCGTGTTAACTTCTAATCCGAAAGCCGAATAGACAGACTTTCCCTGGATGGAGTTTCTCAAAATTTGATAGAAATTTACAAATTTGTAGTAAAAACCGTATGCCAAATTTGATCCATCAAGTTCAAGGTGCTTTCGATTTATCTTTGTTGCAGACAAACAGGCATTTTCCAAAAATGTGTTTGTTGAACTCAGGGAGGTTCAAAACGTACAGATTCGTTAAAATCACGAATTCGAATTTTTTTTATAATTGCTATACTTTCTCTATACTACATATACGAGAAAATATAAAACGAATCTTAATCGTGAATAAATTTGTACTTGAGCTTTTGACCAAACTTTTAGACCTTCCCAAATCCGAAATTTTTTTTTAATTATGTCTGCTTGTGTGTCTATCTGTCTGAACTCGAATACGCTTACAGCTAGGCGGATGAATTTATGTTTTGTATTTAATACCAATTTTGTACATTTCACTCGTATTCTGAAAAAATTCCATTCAGAAGGAGGCTTTCCAAATGAAATCAACAAAATTACAAAACATATAAAGCCAGATAGATAAAATTTGGAAAGAAGATTCGGTATCTACGAATAAAATGTAGATTCATATCATATTTTGAACCAAAACCATGACACAAATAATCGTCTGCTGATCTGCACGATAGCACGCATGTAGAAGCGTTGATTCAAAAACTTAAAGAAATTAAATTCGATGTGTGGTCTGTGAAGTTTCGATAGGTTGGAAAAAATGGAGCCCAAAATATACTCAGTCTTCTGATACTTGTATATTTACCACTTTGAATACTTGGAGCAATTAGTCTCCAAGTATTTAAGAAAAAGATAGATATTGTTACAAATCTGTGATGCTGCTTCCCAGCATGATTGGTTCAATCACTGGAACGATCATTTTACGTTCAGTTTTGTTGGATACTGATCAGAAGCCGAATGAGCAATCTCAGGACAGGGCGACAAACTTGGCGATTGTTTGGCGACAAAATAGTTAATACTGGAATCTTCCAGAATTTTAGCCATTGAACTGATAGGAACCAAGGTATGCCTGATTGTTCCAGAACCTTCTCTGCCCTTCTCCAGGAACTATAAAAGGCCGCATTCTCAAGCCGAACTCAATCGTGGAAAGAGTCAACGGCGAATAGTTGTATCAGGCCAGACAAAAGTAAGCGTTGTAAGGAACTCAGTCGATTGCTGAATTGAGCTGTGTGCCGAGTCCTGGTGTCTGTTGTAGAAGCGGCATCGAGTCGTGTGAGGAGTAGCCAGTCGTGCATTAGTGCGTCGTCAGTTGGACACAGCTGAAGCGAGGAGACAGTGGTGAATTGCAGACGTTTGGAGAGACCGTAGAGTGAAGCTACGAAGATTCCCTCCTCCTTCTGAATTCTGTCTTGCCACTTTTTGTGCTGTGGTTGAAATTACTACCGATTACTACTTGTGGGCTACTGTTTGTTATAGAGGGCTACTGTGTGTTTGCGTTCGTCTCGGCTATATATCTGTTGTCAGCGTACTCTTGTCTTCGTGTTTAGAGTAAGTAGTCGTTTATTAGTGAGTGGGTGGTTGGATACAGCTAAAGCGAGGAGTCAATGGAAAATTGAAGGCGTCTTTAGAAACCGTAGAGTGTGGTCCTCCTCCTTCTGAATTCTGTTCAGCTGTTTTGTGTGCTATGGTTGTTATTACAACCAATTACTACTTGTGGGCTACTGTGTGTTGTTTGTGTTCGTCTTGGCTGTGTATTTGTTGTATTAGTGTCTTCTGGTAATTAAAGTCGTCGTCGTTTGTCAAGGGGCCTGTTGATTATGTTTTCTTCATCTTTCAACTGATCGTAGAAAAAATTCCTGGAATTTCCGCAACAGTATTTTGTAACTAGGTCACCGGTGCCATACAATTAATATAGGAAACCTGTTTTTTTTTCTATGGAGTACATAACTTTCACGTATGAGAATCTTAAAATAAAAATCTGAACACTCGTGGCTTTTATGGTCTTGCCCACTGTCCAGAATTGTAAAAGGGGATCAAGAAGTATAACAGTTTTATGAGAGAGCATGTAAGAAGTTTTTGCTAGAATGCTTTTACTGTTTAGATTATATAGAAATTGCATTACCAGCCACGGTACAACCCTTCCTGAAGGAAGTGCGTCCCATTATCCCCCACCTTTTAGTGTATCCTCCAGGGTGGCGAGATCCAACCACCATACTGGAAGCATCTCATCCTTATTTCGAGGGGGCATTTGCAGTGAAGGTAAAGCTTTGCTAATACAAACATCCGACACGATTGTAAGTTTTGTCATAATGAAAGCGGAATCCACCGAACCAGAAATATGATCTCAATTTTTAAAAATATCCTTACAATAGTGGTCTCCTGAAAACTTTCTTGCATACTCTCTCATAAAGGTGTCATCCTTTCTATGACCCTCGAATACAATAATTGTATTCGAGGGTCTTAGGAAGCCAATAAGACAGATTTGCACAAACAAAATGGCAATAAAAATATAATTTAAGATGGCTAACTGTAGTTATTTCCGAAGTACTTGTGTACTTTGATACTTTAAATACTTTTTTACTTATTAGTATACATAATGTAGAGAAAATATAGTAATTGTTGGTCGAGATTTTGACAAATTTCCATGTTTTAGGATTTTAGAATCTCTACGCTTATAATCCGAGTTCGAAAAAATAATTTTTAGAAAATGTCATTCTGTCTGTCTGTCCCTGACAATGATAAATCAAAAAAACTTTAAGCGAGACGTTGAAATTCGGTACATGATCTTCAAATCAAATTTGGAGATTTCTGTCAAATTTTGAGTAAAATTTGATCAGCGGATATCAGTTTGTCTGGCCGTTCGGATATAAGTTAACACAATAATTACAAAACAACGTGAGCTAGATAGATGAAACCGATAAATAGATTTAATATCTATAGTGTAGACACCTGTCAAATCTTGAATTAAATCAAATTACAGGTTGACTGACTGCCTGTCTGTACTTTCAGAAGCATGTAAACGTAATGACGCAAAATCGCACTGGCTTAAATATGTCAAATTTGATACAAGTTTTTGTGATTAAAAATGCAGTTTTGTGTCAAATTTTGATTTCAATCGGTGGGGAAAAACGCGTCTAAAACACAAATTCGGTGGTTTTCGGATATTATTAAGCGCACGGCAAGGATTTATCCCAAATTTTCTGTAAAGATGACACGATGGACTCAGTCAAAACGCTAAATTAACGCTAAAAATATGTAATTATTGAATGCCAATGACGTGTAAGGCATTCTAAAGGATGACACCTTTAGGAGAGAGTATGTAAGAAAGTTTTCAGAAGACCACTATCGTAAGGATATTTTTTAAAATTGAGATCATATTTCTAGTTCGGTGGATTCCGATTTCATTATGACAAAACTAACAATCTTGTCGGATGTTTGTATTAGCAAAGCTTTACCTTCACTGCAAATGCCCCCTCGAAATAAGGATGAGATGCTTCCAGTATGGTGGTTAACCATTACTAACCATTAACTAAACCAAGACTCACTTCAATATTTCGCCTTAACATGACTTTTGCTCCTATTCTTATAATTATTTTCTCTTCCAGGCCTGCAGTCATAGAAGCATCGTCTTCATATTTTTTATGCATTCACGAGCTCTTTTTGTTAGGTATCTGGGGCAATCTATGCTATCTACAGCTGTAGGTTTTATTTCGGGATGTGCAAGAGATTTAAGCATTGCAGTATTTAATTGTTGACACATGTTTTTTGTAGGTAATAAGCAAACGGTATCATCAGATAGTTTCGAGAGGTGTTCAATTATTTCAATTAATCTGTTTTCATTTGAATTGGATTTTTGAGTTATTAATCTAGTCGAGAGTAAGTCGCGGTCTTTTTGTGTAGTCGCACCTAATCTTATTCTATTTAGCATTTCAACAAAGTCAGAATCATTGAGCTGTCGCACGTTAATTTTCAGTTCATCGTATATGAACAGTTCAATCCACAGATTTGGTACACTGAGGGAACCTAACAACTTGTTAGTTTCAGCAGTTGATAGTTTTTCAAAAGATGACTTTCCTCTTACCAGCGGAAGCTGTAAGAGATCTCCGAAAACTACAAGAAGTTTTTTTTGCCAAGCCACCCATTCTGATCATCGCTTGTGTCGAATATTTCAGATAAGCGTAAATGAATATATGTTAAAGTAACATTGGATATCATCAACACTTCGTCTCTGATAAACAACACTACTTCTTTCAAATCTTATCTCGGAACTTGGAGCATTTCATCAGAAAGCGGCTTGTACTTCGGTGTTTGCTTGTGTTCTACAGGCAGCTGCAACAGTCTATGTAGAGTCAATCCATTCACATTGAATGCAGCTATTCCTGTTGGAGCACTAACTGCCACTTTTTTGTTTAAATTCGTCTTAACCCAAACTTTCAGAGTTTTTATTAAAAAGCTCTTTCCAGTTCCACTCACAAAACAGCGTAAAACGTCAGCGTTATTATCAGTTGTGTCCATTTTATTTGGGATCATATCGAAGACTCTTTTTTTAATCGGCATTAAGTTTTGCGATCATACTTTGAAGATCAATTTGCTCTTCTTCTACTAGATTGATTCTCTGAAAATCACCCATTGCGTTTGAAGCTTCCACAGCTTCAAATTGAATTATTTCAAATTTGATATTGTTACAAACCTGTAATTTTGCTTCCCAGCGCAAATAGTGTTATCATAAGAAAGACCATTTTACAGTAATCTGTATTGGATGCTGTCGGATGCCGAGCCAGTGATCCCAGAGCTTGGTGACAAAAGTGGCGACCATTTGGCGACGAATTTGCCGGCAAAATGTAAAATGCTCGAAACTTCGAGAAATTTATCGATCCGTCCATTATTTCACGCATATTTTACTTTTTCCTTGATTTATACACTAAACACTAATTGTAATCTAAATTTGAAGCTTCTATGTCTGCTAGAAGTGCCTTAGAGTTTTGATGATCGGTCAGTCAGTCAGTCAGTCATGACAAAATTCACAAACTTTGACTTGTTATAATTCTTAAACTACTGGTACAAATTTAATGAAATTTGAAATATTCTGTGTTTATATAATGCCTGCTTTATTACTGAAAATTCAGGCTTCTAGTTTTATCCAAAACGAAGTCATAGGGGGTCGAAAATGGCTTGAACTTCTTCGAGAAAAGGATGGTACGGCCGTGCCGCTTGTTTTTGCTCGACTTGGCGGAGGCATTGCCGTGCCCCAGATTTGTATTTTAGACAGCTGATTAAAGGGAAATTTGAGAGCAAAATTGAACTAACAAAATTACATCTCAAATTTAATATATTTACGTCATTGCATTTTTGAGTTAGTGCATTTACATATTTTTGCAAGTACAGATTGACAGACAGGTCAATCCTTTGTTGGATTTGGTTTGCAATTTGATAGGTGTCTACTTTAAAGATGTTAATTCTGTATACAGAATTTTATCCGTCTAGCGTTCTTGGTTTTGTAGTTATTGCGCTAACTTATATTCGAAAAGTCGGGCAGAATTCCGCTGCCCAGAGTTTACTCAAAAGTCGATAAAAATCTGCACATTTTTCAAAAAGATCATATACCAGATTTCAACCGCCAATTCATCTATATCACAGACAGGCAGGCGGATAATTTCCCCCAAACTTTTTTTTGAACTCCGCGAGATCTAAAACGCGGAGATTCGTCAAAATCTCGAATTCGAATTTTTCTGCGATTTCTATACTTTTTCTATACTACGTATACAGAAATTAAAAAAATTTTGAATCCAAGTGTCCGTATATTTTTTATCTTGTAGTGCGTACCTTCAATTGCAACGAATAAGACAAAATTTAAATAAGAATAGACACTTTTACGCAAGTAAATAATTTTTAGAAATTTATAATAATAGATTTTTTTTTCTTCTAGCTCTTTATGGAGTACGCCTCCATTGGATTTGCGCTACCATTTCTCTACGGTGAATTCTTCTGCACTTCAGTCAAACTGTACATCATGTTTACGATTGCATGTTTGGGATTACTAGGATATTTACTGGCCGAAAGGAGTTTCAGCCTAAGAGACAAACAGAGTGAAACATTTAAATAAATATCTACAAATGAATTTGCTTTAATTATTTTCATAGTAAGGATAATTTTCCACTTTAAAGTCATATATAATCAGATTATTAAAAATGATATTATCTTACATAATATACTAGGTGGGCAAAAAATCCGTAAAATATTTTAAAATCTGAAGAAACCGGAAAATTTAGCAAAATAAAAAACGGTTTGCAGGTTTAGCATCGATAAGTCACGGGATTTTTTTTTAAGTTATGAAAAAAAAGTTATTTACAAAACAACCTATAGGTGACGTTTTGTATATAAGTGAAAGAAAAGACACACAAATAACAAAAATAATGTTACCGATTCCTTTATTATAGCGATATGTGTTCAACATGTCCACCACCGCAGTTAATAACACATTGCAGGTGTGTCACAAATCCTACAATGGCAGAGTGCAGCATGTCCGGCTGTGTACATGACATCTCTTGGCGGATTGAATCCTTCAATTTCCAGAAATTGAATGGACGGGATCGATATACCCGGGATTTTAAATTTCCCTATAGCCTGTTGGTGTCAGATCTGATGACCGGGGACGCCATGGAAACTTGACTTCTGCCAGCTTCTCGTGCACTGCTAGTCCCTGCAGCAGATTCAGACGCTAATGTTTCCAATTAGGCTGAAAGCATGTCGAACGTGTCTGCCTTACACTTGGTTGTCCGTCTTCCAGCTATCCAGTTTTCTCAAATCACTGAACAAACTTTATGAAGCCTGCTAGTGTTAAAGGTCCTTTTCCAGTCTTCATACTTTCCTGAAGTTGGGATCTACGTAGTAGAACAGTCGCTGATTTCTGATTCAGGTAAAATAGCTTCACCAATAAAGCTTTATCTTTCCCACTTTTCATCCTTATTCACTTTCATGGCATGCAAATTTCTGAATCAAGAGCTTAAGTATTTATAATCCCCTGTCTCATTTGCATATTTCCAACTGAGTCTATCTTACCAGCGCCATCTATCGGATTAAAAAAAATTTTATCTTAAAATAATTCCGCGACCTATAAATGCTAAACCTGCAAAGCGTTTTTTATTTTGGTTATTTTTTCGGGGTTTATGTATTTTTAGAGTTTTTACATTTGCCCACCCTGTATTACGATTGTATGTAATTCCTGGAGGAGATAAAAAATATTCTCGCACTTTTATTCTGCATTGTTTTTGGAAATGCAAATCCAAATATTTTGTTTCGGAGCCAAGAAAGTAAAACTGTTTTCTTTAAAGTCTTAATTCGCTGATTTATCAGTGCCCAGTAAAGCTTAGCACGAATAAAAATCATTTATGGGATCATCAACTTCATCCTTTATTTACATTCTTCTATGTTGAATTGTTGCAAAAGTCAATGAGATAAGGTTTGAAATTTTGATTATTTTATATTTAAGCTAATTCATAATATTGTCACGGAACTTCAATTCCTCAAAGTCCATAAAGTCACCGGGTTCGATTGTAATAGGTGTAAAGTGTGAAATCAATCAAAAGGTATCAATACCGAATGACGTTTTATTAAACACGAAGACAAGAGTACGCTGACAACAGATATATAGCCGAGACGAACGCAAACACACAGTAGCCCTCTACAACAAACAGTAGCCCACAAGTAGTAATCGGTAGTAATTACAACCACAGCACAAAAAGTAGCTAGACAGTATTCAGAAAGAGGAGGGAATCTTCGTAGCTTCACTCTACGGTCTCTCCAAACGTCTGCAATTCACCACTGTCCCTCGCTTTAGCTGTATCCAACTGACGAAGCACTAATACACGACTGGCTACTCCTCACACGACACGATGCCGCTTCTACAATAAACACCAGGACTCGGCACACAGCTCTTTTCAGCAATCGCTTGAACTCCACACAGCGCTTGCACTTTGCTGGACTGATACAACTATTCGCCGTTGACTCTTTCCAGGATTACGACTCGTTTCACGACTACGCATCGATTCACGAATGACTTCGGCTTGAGACGGCCGACCTTTTATAATTCCCGGAGACGGGCAGAGAAGATTCTGGAGCGGTATCTCGTTCCTTTTGACTCTATAGCTAAAATTCGGAAAGTTTCCAGTATTACCTATTTTATCGCCAAAACCGCCAAATTAGTTGAAAGGTCGCCAAACGATCGCCAAGTTTGTCACCAAGCCCTAAGATTACTGATTGGTATCCGATCAGCATCCAACAGAGCTGATCGTAATTGCACTAACCGTCCTGGGAAGTAACATGACAGATTTGTAACAATATTCTCACTTCATTTGGAAATTACTACATTATTTTAATACAGCATTATTTTTTATTTGCATTACATTTTTTCAAGTTAGTGGATCACTATTTATTTCAATCCGATTTTAATAATTAGTTTTTGTTTGTATACGAGCGAGCATTATGGAAAAAGAATAAGAATCCAGTTTCTAAAAATAATTTTTCTCTACACAATCTGTCAATGTAAGTGAGGTTTTCTGCTTCAAGGGTTAGTTAATCTCATATTTTAATTGCTTTTAGATATTTTCCTATGTTCCAAGTTACCAAGTACAAAATTTTACAATTAAATTTTCCCTCACTTTCTCTTGTACCAGAATTTTGTATAGTTATTGATTCTCGATGACAATAGGATATTTTATCAATTCATAGAAATAGCGCCATTTGGAGATTAGTTAATAAATTCTAGTGTTTAAATTCTGTGCTATTTGTAACCATGAACTACAATACAGTAAAGACTAAAAGGTAGAAAATAATAAATAAATAAGTTTCGAATTTTTTGTTAGTGTAGTTAAAAGAAGTTAAAGAAAGTAGAAGTGTAGTTAAAAGAAAAAGCAATTCACTTTCATGAAAAACCAAGCTATATTATCAAGAAATTTAAATACAATTTATCATAAGAAAGAAATTCTTAGACACTGAGTTAAAATAATGTTTTAAATTTCTAATATTGTTTCTTTGTCTATCCCTGGTAAATAAGGAAGTCTTGGGTAAAGAAGGTATAATAATGGTTGTTGGCATTGAATAGTTGCGGAATAGATGCCTAATCAATAACTCTCGATCTTTGAGCCCTTCAGTAATTTAATTGTAATGGATTGGATGATTTGAAGATAAAATTAAAAACCCGGGCGACATGTAGATGCATCTGGTGACTTTAGCGAGAAAATCGAAGACTTCAGAAACTACAAAAATCTTGGAGGTATCTGCATTAGGACTTGAGTTTCTACACTCTTTTTAGAATCTTCTATGCTTTGTCACAGAAATTGCAAAAAGTCGGGAGACGGACCTTCATTCAGTCAATATTAAGTCAATTGAGAGTTGCAGACGAATCGAGAGTCGTGAGTATTCCAGCGAAGTCTCTCTCCTGCGCGTTCTCTGAGCTCCTTGTACTGTTACGGTTGCATATTACTTCTTATCTGCTTGTGACCTGCATTTTTCTATTAATGATGTTTTGTGTTTACTTCTTTTACCTTTTGCTACTGTGAATTAGTGTTCTAACTATGTACAAAAAAAAGGACTTTATCCGTTATTGGTCTTGTTGGACTCTTTTCTCTGTACACATCCTCATTGGAATTGACCCAAAAAGTATATAATGAAGGTTTCTGGCAGGACATTTAAGTATGACTCATAACAGTATATTTTGAATGAGGATAGATAAACAAGGGGCTTTGCTTTTACACTATGATACCATGTGATTATATCATATGACATCATAAGGCATTTTGATAATCTAGCCATAAGAATTGATTCCATTAGGACAATTCATATACAAAAAAGTTCATGTCGTTAATAAGCAAAATTGGCGTAAGGCTATTAAAATAACAAGGCTTTCATGTCTAAAGCAACATGATGCTTAAAAATTCTTATTTGAAACAATAAAAAAACAAATTATATGTAACATAATTTATTCAATGTCGATACAGTGTTCCTGGTGAATTAGCTGGTAATTTATTTAAAACATTCTTGTATGACACTTAAATTACATATGCAATGCATGCAAAGAACATTTATTATTGTCTCACGTACGCAGTATGAGAGTAAGTAATTGTAGTTGTCAAAAAATTCGAACTCCAGATTTGTACGAATTTTTAAAGTTTAAACCATCCAGAATTCGAAAAACATATTTTTGGAAAATGTCTGTCTGTCTGTCTGGGAGAAAGGTAACTTAAAAACGCTTTGAGCTAAACGGATGAAATTTAGAATTCGGTCTTTATATGAAATTTGTGGATCTTTATCAAATTTTGAGTAAACTCCATTCATAGGTAATCTGTCTTTACACTTGTTCTAGAATAAGTGAACTCGATTAACTACAAAAATCAGCAAGGTAGATGAATTTTGGCATATCTTGTTTAACATCTGAAATACAGATACTTATCAATATTTGAACCAAATCTTGATCGTCTGTCCTTCTGTACTTTCTCATGCATGTGAAAACAATTATTAATAAATTCAATGACCTAAATCAATAACATTTGTATGTGATATTGTATCTACAATTGCAGTTCTCTGTCAGATTCTGGTGTCAAGTGGCCGGCAAAAAGGTGTCGAAATATTCTCGCCAGAGATTCAATAAAAATGCTAGATTCACGCAAAAGAATTTTACTTCGTAACAATCGTTCATCAATGCCACGCTAGGTATTCGTGGCCTAACCCAAAATCAAAATCCACAATTTTATGCAAGGGAAGAAACTTTTATTGGAGGCTATACGAGAATGATTCGGGGAGACCACTTCCGGGGGTTCAGTATTATTTTCTAATGCTTGTTTACTTTAGTTTCAGCTGTATTTAAAAAAAAACTTCTAAAAAGTTTTGTTATTTATTGCTTTCGACGTGTATTCGACGTGTAAGTTGCAAAGTAATATATTTCTGGTTCTGTCGAATGTAACGGTTACAAGTAAAATCAAATTTCCATTTTTTAAATTTTTTTTAATTCTTTTCTGAGAAATAGAATGAAATAGGCATTTAAATAATAAAAAAAAACTTTCTTTTTCATTTATTTGCAATAATTCATTCTGTAATGCGGATGAATATTAAATTTAGTGAAAATAATAGCTTTTCGTCAGTCCCGTAATATTCATTATATTATGTCAATTTAACGAATGTCATTTTTAAAGAATTTGCCAAGTGATCCGCAAAACATTAATTTTTATGAATGGAGGTTGATTAGAAATAACGATTTGAGGCTGTTTGAAATCAAGTATGGGAGAAACCAGCTGGAGGGGTCTTCACAAAGATTTCTCGCATATTTTCTAATAGAGGCGCTATCCCAGAGTACTTCTTGCATGACATTGGGGTACAATAGGTACGAAATATTTAAGTTGAATAAAGCATTTTTATCGAATCTATCATGTGTTCCTTAGCGAGGGTTTTGGCCAGTACTCCCTGACATGGAGTTAATAGTATCTCAAAATCGAATTTGTATTTCAGACCCATTTTTTTCCCAACCAATCGAAACAAAATTTGAAACTTGTTGAAGCTTACTTGAAAACTGAACTTATAGTTACGAAATTCCACATCAGGTTTGATGCATTCAATGCTTTTTCTAGTTATCGCGTTTGCTTATTTCTGAAAGTTCAGACTGACAGACGAATTTGGCTCAAATTCTGATAGGTGTCTAAACTATGGATGTTAAATCTTAATACCGAATTTTATCTCTCTAGATTTTTCATTTGGAGTTCATTTTGTAGTTAGCTTTTTAACATATATTCGGACAGCGGATAGACAGGCTTCCTTTGGACGGATTTTGATAAAAACTTCAGAGATATCTACAAATTTGATGTAAATTCTGTACAACAAAGTGCATCCTTCTAGAATATCTTCTTCATTTCCGAAAAAAATCAGGAAATGAGATACGTCATACCTCATACTTAAATGTGAAGATAAGTCAAAATCTATTGTTCGAAATTTTTTATAATTATAATATTTTCTCAGCACCTCGTATAGAGAAAGCAAAAAATATAAAGTGATTTTTTTTGTGATTATTAATTATTACAATCTACTAAAACTGTGGTGCGGAAGTGTAAGATATGGCCAAATAGCGCATATACAGGTGTAGCAAATGAAAATAACGAATAAATTCATTTTTTTTTTGAAAATGGGTATTGTTTTGAAGAATTCGGTAAGACAAAACGCAGTTTTATTTTTCAGTCGAAAAATATTTTTTGTTTAGTTAATTAAAAATATAAACATCGTAAATAAACAATTAAATCTATTTTTTTTTCAAAAAATCCCAATCATAAATAAAAAATTTATAGGTCCAAAAACCCTGTTATTCTCGTCTTTTCCCTCTATTCTTTGCTATAATATAGCAGTTGTATTAAAAAATAATTTTAATACGGTGCTGTATTTTGAAAAGTCCGTTTATATGAGTATCAGGTTTCTAGAAAGTTTCCAAAGTACAAATTAAAATTTGGATTCGATTTCTAATTTTTTAATTAAAAAATATATTTGTATATTTTTAGTCAAACATTTTCTTTAATTAATTTGATTCTTTTATTTAAATTTTAATTAATTTAATTTAATTATTTAAACTTATATTTTCTTTCTGATTTCCACTCTTCTCATCATTTTCAAAACTGTCGAGAATGTTTAAAGACGCCTCAGACTCATCCTTTAAGCATTAAAAGTAATCATTATAAATTAGTATTATTTTTTATAAATTTATTGCAAGATTAAATAGTATAGTATACTTTTACATCTCTTGTTTATATTTGCTTTACTATATTCCAATGCTAATCAGAGATTCTGTTATTTGAATCGCCATTTTAAGGCTTGTAATTTAAAGATTTTATGTTATGATAAGTTATTGTTTACAAAAATAGAGAATATCACTGTTGTCTGGAAATGGAAATCACATTACTACTGATCGCCATGTTAATATTCTTGTGACAAAATACAAGCATTTTCTTTTTCATTTAATGGATTCATTATATTGTGTATTGAATAATATATTGTTAATTTTATTCAATAATAATATTTGCTTCAACAACAGAAGCTCACAATTTCATGAAAGAATTTAGAATACTTTTTGCAGCTAATAAATATGGAAGTTTTGAAGGGGGAAAAAAGAAAAAGAAATTGAATCTTTAAATCAAAGCCACATCGCATGATAATGATTTAGACTTGACTCGGCTGTTTTCTTATCGTCTTGGCCTTGACGATTAGACAAAAACTGGCAGTTGTGCAAAAAATATTTATCAAGAAATTGCCTTCAAAAATGCTAATAAACCCATAACTGGACTGAATTTTTAAGTTTTAGGAAAGCATTGTTTTATTTGTGCCTTCTTTAAATTTTTTTTAGAATTGTCATGAATTTTCATTTTACTGTAAGATAACGTAAATAAACAATTTACACCATCAACATTTCATACATTATCTGCACCATACTGTAAATATTGTTATAAATCTGTAATGTTGCTTCCCAACATGGTTAGTTCGATCACTGGACAGACCGTTTTTACGATCAGCTCTGTTGGATGCTGATCGGGTGCCGAGTCAGTGATCCTAGAGCTTGGCGACAAACCTGGTGAACATTTGGCCACTTGGGTGACAAAATAGATATTACTGGAAACTTTTAGAATTTTTGCGATTGAGCCAATAGGAATAGAGATATGCCTTATTATTTCAGAACTTTCTCCACCCGCCTCCTAGAATATTAAAGGCTAGCGGTCTCAAGCCGAAATCAGTCGTGAAACTAGTCGTAATCATGGGAAAAGGCAATGGCGAAGAGTTGGATCAGTTCAGAGAAAAGCAAGTGCTGTGTGGAGCTCAAACGATTGCTGAATTGAGCTATGTGCCAAGTGCTGGCTTTTATTGTAGAAGCAGCATCGTATCGTGTGTACAGTAGCCAGTCGTGTAGTAGTGCGTCGGCAGTTGTATACAGCTAAAGCGAGGAGACAGTGGCGAATTGCAGACGTTTGGAGAGACCGTAGAGTGAAGTTAAGTAGATTACCACTTTTAGTTGAATTCTGTATAGCCGCGTTGTGTGCTGTAGTTGTTATTGCTACCGATTACTACTTGTGAGCTACTATTTATTGTAGTGTGCTGCTGTTTATTGCCTATATTCGTCTCATCTGTATATTTGCTGTCCTTGTATTAGTGTCTTCGTTGGTCAATAAGGGACAATTTATTTCATCGACCAACAAATCGGGAAAGAACCCCAATGAATTCCGTAACGATATAGTAAACAAAACGCAGTTTTTTCATTACAGCCATATAATCAACCATTCATCTTTAGAATAAAATTGGTCGTAAAAGTTATGTTGTTGGTGACAAAATAGATATTAAAATAATAGTTAAAGAATTTACCTACTTAGAGTCTTGCAATAATCCTCACATCTGATCATAGAACAACTAAAAAATATTTTTTTTAATAAAAATTATCGCTTAATAAAAACTGCGAAAAAGAAAACAGCTATTTTTTGAAGATTTTGCAGCATTTATTGTCTTTTATAACTATAAAATAATACAAATCAATCCGTCTTTATAAAACTTCCCATCTGATTAACATTTTAGAAAATTATT
>JAPMOR010035104.1:0-12456 GCA_026543865.1 Argiope aurantia | reverse complement strand
TCTAATTAGAACTAAAAAGAAACATCGTTCCAATGAAAAAAAGTGATTCAAACGTTATTCTAAGCAGAAAGGAACATAATTTTTTTTACCCCATTTGACGATTTTGGTGTCCCGGATCTCCTCAAACATCATCACATCCAATGTTATATTTGTACACCTTTACTGTTTTTTCATGCTTTATCCCTTTTTCTTTCTTTCTTCGTTTGCTAAAAAAAAAAAGAATACATATCCTTTTTGAAGGAGACATGCCGGCGGATAATTTGAGATAAAGCAACTGAAATGAGCTATAATCTAAAAAAACTTTTTCAAGCTAAACCAACCTTAACATCTCAAGAAACATTCCATTCCAATTTGTCACCATATTAAGATACACTTGGAATGTAGCAAATTTTGCAATTTAATAGAGCCATTTATTTCAGTTAGTAGAAGGAAAGAGTAAAACGATTATTAAGTTTGGTATATATATAATATATACAGGGTGTTTCAGTGAACCGTTGCAAAACTTCTAAGAGGGGTAGGGTACATCCTGACGAACCATAATCATATACCCATGGGCAGTCAGAAATGCTTTCCTGACGCGGTAGATGGCGTTGTGCGAAAAGTCCGAGCTTTCGTGCAGGGAATCTTCATTTCGCACAAGAACGCCAACTTAGTAGGATGGATGATTACACGATCGCAGAGTTAGCCGATATGCATTTGGCGTACGGGGCTGCAAATTGTAGTGGGCCAGCCGCACAGCGTTTGTACGCGGAACGATATCCGACGAGGCGTATTCCCAGTCATAATTTCTTTAGGTTTCCAGAGGTTATCTGAGACAGGCTCATTAGAAAGAGCTCACAGGGACAGGGTAAGAACAACACGGACTACAGACGCCGAACAGAATGTGCTGCAGCATGTGCAGGGGAATCTAAAAACGACTACACGAAGTGTAGCAAACGCAGTTGGTGTTTCCGATTGCAGCGTCTGGAGGATTCTCCGAGCAGAAGACATGCATCTGTTTCACGTGCAGCGTGTCCAGACACAGAAACCGGAGGATTATGTACCTAGTATTGCTTCCGCACAGTGGTACCTGGAAAAATGTGCTATAAATCCCCTTTTTCCTGCCGAAGTGTTGTTTTCCGATGAGACATCCTTCACAAGGGAAGGAATTTTCAACACGCATAACGACCATATCTGGGCGGTCGAGAACCCGCATGCAATACGACGTCATGCAGAACAGAATCGATTTTCGGTCAGTGTATGGGCCGGTATTGTGGAAGATCACCTCATCGGACCTTACCTGTTACCGGGTCGTCTAACCGGACCTACGTACTTGCTCTTTCTGCAGCATGTATTGCCACAACTTTTGAGAGATGAACAGATTATTGTATCGACGCAACAGACAATGTGGTTCAACACGATGGAGCCCCTGCCCATTATAGCGGAGATGTTCGTAACTACCTGGATGTCACATTTGGTCAACGGTGGATCAGACGTGGGGGTCCCGTGTGTTGGTCTGCTCTGTCACCCGACTTATCATGCCTTGATTTTTATTTCTGGGGTCATATGAAATCGCTAGTTTATGACACCCCTGTTGAGACTGCTGAGGACTCGTTGCAAGAATCGCAGTAGCTGCGAGAAATTCGAGATATGCCTGGAGTATTCCAAAATGTTCTGATGTCCATGCGTCGGAGATGTGAGGCGTGCATTGTAGCCCGAGAAAGAAACTTCGAACACTTACTTTAATCCATGTACCTTTTGCTTCTTTTCATGTATTATTAAAACGACTTTTCATTTACGGTCTCTTTTCTTTTTGGTGCTTCTGTGTACAACACCGATTCAGGAAAACCTTTCCGACCCCACATTGCTCTATGATTTCGAGTTGTCAGGATGTATCCTACCCCTCTTAGAAGTTCTGAGACGGTTCGCTGAAACACCCTGCATATATATATATATATTTGGTTTATAAGTAACCGATTTTAAGAACAACATTGAAGAACCATCATCATTTTTTATAAACGTCAAAAGCTTCTTTTGCCTACCAATGATGGAGAAGATAATAATTATGCTCAATTAAATTATAAAATGTGGCAATAAATGTAGAATATCATGCAAATATATATCTATATCTGATATAAAATTTTAAGAAGCAACTAAGAATATACAATTATTATTGTTAGACATCTGTAGTTAATTCGGTGTTACATTAAAATCTGTTGATAGGATTGTCATTCCCTTTAGTTTTATTAGAGATTGTTAAAATTAATATTATTTGGAATCACTCTTATAAAAATTAAATAAAATTTGAGAATGAATTTAATTCAAATGATGCATCAAGCACTATTTTGAAATAGCATTTCCTTTCTAAAGTTTAATAATTTTTGTGAATTTATAGTTCGAAAATTACAATCGCATGACAAATGTGACCGGACATGCCATTTAAATATGTAATCAAATACTTTTCTATTTTTGCTGCTCTTTCACCGATATTTTTCCTTTATCATCTATCTGTATAGAACACGCGGGTGCAGACATCGCGTTTATTATTTATCGTCGATTGGCGATATAAACAAAAACATCAGACTGCTAACGCAATTATTATACATTAATTCAGAATATTAAATTATATTTTGAATTTATAAATTCAGAAAGATATAATTACATTTTAGATTTTATTGACTGAAATAAAGCTGAGAACACAAATAATTCTATTATAATAGAAAGAAAACGATATCAGTTAAGGCAAAATTTCAATACTGAATAAAGTACCAAAAGTTTTCATTTAAATTCCTGTGCTATCTAGAATTATAATACCAAAGAAAATACAAAAAGAAAATAAAGAAAAAAAATTCACAAATGAAAAAAATATCATTATGAACAGAATTTGTAGTTTTCAAATCTGAAATGGCATGCCAAATAAACTTGAATTTGTTCCTGGCAAATGAGGTCAATGTTTTTATCTTAGTGAAAGATATCATTATTATTATTAATCTTTCTATAGAAAGCAGTCCTGATGAAGTTTACGCAAATTCGATTTTACCATTTTATGGCCACAGACAACTGGTATGAAAGCAAGATTAATAGGACGGTTACCCTGAAGAAGTTGCCATTTTCTGCCCCTATTGCAAGATCTTTTAACTGTAATTTAAAATGTAGTTTATTTATTATTGATCATTATTTTTTTACACATATACAGTTAAATGGAATGTTATCTGCAATTAAATATGTTATTAATGCTTAAAATGTAAGTTAATATATATTATAAGCTATTTTTTTTCTTTGCATGCAATTTTATTAGTTTCCTTAAAATTAAAATAAAAGTTTTTATATCTCATTTGTTTAAGTATACGGATATTAAAATACTGTTACAAATTTTTCCGGGTTCGTTTGGATAGTGGGAGTTATATGGTGTAGAGAATGCCCAATGAGCAGGCGGCAGTAGAAAAAGAAACAACGATGTTTATTTACACGAAGACACACAGGACACAGGACAGCACAAAAACGACAACTATATACAGCATAGAAGACGACAATTATCTTCAACCGCGACACGTGCAACAGCCAACAAGAATCTACTGCAGACAGTAGCGCACACTTAGTTCAGCACTAGCTTGACACCGTCGCTGCTCTGCTAATCCCTGGAAGACCTACTTCACCGTCGATTCTACTACTCTACTACTACTACTCTGACTATTCCGCTCCGTCCACTCTGACTGGCAGCACAGACTGGGTCCTTTTACAGGTCTCAGGAGGCGGGGCTAGAAGCCTCTCAATCAATCAGGATCGTTCGAGGTGTATCTCGGTTCCTACTGGACGGATCGGGAAAATTCTCGATGTTTCGGGTATAATCTATTTTGGCGCCAAAGTCGCCAAATTCGTCGCCAAGTCGCCAAATGATCGCCAAGGTTGTCGCCAAGCTCTGGGACCCCCGACGCGACACCCGGACTCTGTCCAATACCGATGGCTTTAAAACAGTCTTTCTGATGATGGAACCAACTATGCTGGAAAGCCGAATTGCAGGTTTGTAACAATACATAATAGTTAAGCTTTTTTAATTGCATTAAAGTCTCCTTTTAGCACCACACGAGAGCTATTCTGAAACGGATTTCCCGACGAGAACGGCATCTGGGTTGGCACCTCTCCATTTAATGTCAATGTATTATCAGAAGGAAGAGGTTTCGTGATACGATAGATTTCACTTATCATTATCACACACTCGAAGCAAATTTTTTCTCGAAAAGGGTTTTGAACAGGAACCCTCCTGCCCCGAAGGCACGTGCCTGTGGGTTTACGGTTAATGAAATTAAAAGGGATTGGAATGCTTCCCTTTATTCTTTCAAAATTCCTTCTTTCGTGTGCATGGTATTAGAAAGTCTTATCACATGATAATCACTCATTATAAAATGTTTTCAGGGAATTCTTGCAATTATCCTAAAATAATAGCTAAAAATCATGTGTGAATGCTGAATCAAGGAAAGGTACTTAGCTGTTTCCTCAAATGTAAAAGAGGTGCGGGGGGGGGAATGCAGATATCCGTAAGAATCGAGCTTGTCCAGTGGAGAAGGAATTGGTTATGACTTAATTTCTGATAAAAGAAGGGGAGCAGACAGTGAGGAAATAATTTCGTATACAGTTATAAGGGGAAAAAAAAAGTTACGACATAAAATATTATAAATTATGCACATAATTGAATGGCATCTACTTAATTATTAAAATACAGTTCATACTCTTATGAAAAAGTTACCTCTATAAAGCGAAACATTTTATCCATTGAAATCATTATAAGCGAATGTTGCGTATCGTTATTGATTGTGTTAGGAAAATATTTTATCACTTCTAATGTTAAAAAAGCAAAGTTTAAGTTCTGATTCAAACACAAGAATTCTAAGATTTCGGAGAGTAATGGAGCCAAACTCAGCTGGAAAGATTGTATATATATATAATGATAATGATGGAATCATGATTGATTTTGTTATTTAATAAAAGGATGGAAGAGGCAGTGTTTCAACATAAATATTTTTATTGTCGACATCTTAATAATGCAGGATATCAGAAACTAGATAAAACCATTAACATTTTTTAATATGAGCTAAAATTACTGTAAAGTGATTCCAGTTTATCATCATTATCATCAGCTTATTTCAATGACTTAAACAACTCTCTCCCGAAAGTGGAATAGAAAATATGCATTAGAATAAATCAAAGACTCATTACAGTAATGATTTCGCTTTATACAAATTAGAAGAAAGTTCATACAAAATTTTGTATGAACTCCTCAAAGCAGAAAGCCTTAAATTCCACCAAATTTGTAAAAAATAATAATAATAATAAAAAATTGTAATTTAAAAAATGAAATTTTTTAATTTACGAATGAAGGAATCGTTCAGCAAGACCGAAGTTTTCAGTTCCTGTAGCTATGTGAGATGCACTGCTTCGAATTTTTGTAAGTGTTCTCCGAAGTGAAAAAAAAAATCCATGAGATTACGATTTTTTACTCTTTTAATTTACCTAAAGTATTTCCACAACAATAATTCCTGAGAGTTGTTAAAATTTGTAATTCAACTTAGTTCACTAAAATATTTAAAAAATGCACATAAATTTAAATTAAATGAGTTAAGCAATGATAAAATGATAAGTAAGAAAAATAATAAAATAAAAATTTTGTTGAAACATTACGAATTATAAAATTTTTATTAGCTGTTTGCAATGACTGTTTGATTGTAATAATTTAGATTGCAGATACCTTTCTTGAAAAGCATATCAATAGGAATACACAAAATAAACAAGAAATTAATAATTGAATGAAAAAGTAATTAATTTTAGATTAAAGATTTTATTAGAGTGATTAATCAAAAGGTGTTACATTTACCCTGCTAGGTATTAATTTCACTCTCCCTTAACTCATTAAAATCAAAATTAATAAAAAAACTTTTAAATTCTGCCACTTATTTGATATCTGCTTAAAAGAAAACTTCTTTCTCAAAACCAAAACTAATTTTCTTCCAGGTGGCAGCAGGGTTCCCACTCCGCTCCTTTGTCTACCAACGGATAGATGCCCATTTTTTGATATTAGAAAGCCAAATACGCTCCTTGTAAAAATAAGTCGTTACTGCCCTCTCAAAAGGAATTACCAGACGTACCCTACTGATAGTATTTAAATCCCCTGGAACACACTTGACGCTACAATGAACACAATCCCTAAAACAAACCCCCTTTTGTACTTAATAAAGGACCTTTTCCTTTTCCAGTATATTGTTCTGACTAATCCAAGATTGCCCATTCCTTCAGCATCCCAGTCATTCAATTCTTACGAACTTGATAAAAGAGAAACTCTCCACGGGAGGAGGGGTGGCTAGAGAGTGGGGTTTACGCCATCCTCTCTAGGAACCATTTCCTTCACGAAATAATAGTTGAAACTTTTCATTTGGAGGATTAAAGGCCAATGGTAAGGAGAACGCTGGAGGCAATTAATCCCAGTATGCGAGAGGACTTTTCTGTAGGTGTAGCCTCCTGCCTCTCTCCATCCCCGTCCTCATCTTGAGCTTCTTATTCTCGCATTCTGGAGATTTGAGTACGGGGACGGGCAGAGGCGAGGGGGATGGATGGGAAGCGAGGCTGCAGTGGAGCGCCTGCCGCTGCTGCAAACAATTAATATTCCGTCGTCAATATTTACTCTTCGTTTTAATTAATTCGCAAAAGTTTCTGATCTCCTGTTTCTCTCGCTCTCCTTTTGCGGAAAAGATAGACAGAGCAGGGAGAGAAGAACGATTGCATCATCCGTAAAAGGAGTCAAATATTGACACTCGCCTGGAGTCGGGGAGCTGCCTCAACCCTCCACGCCTCCCGCACTCCTCTCCCCCCTGCAAACCGAATGCATCGGGAATCGGAGAACAGTGATGTATGTCCTTTTGATCTGTGAGAAACTTGCTTTACGCATTTCTTCCACATGAAAAATAACACTTAGTAAGGAAATTCTAATACTTGAAACGACTATTTCGATAACCAAATTTGAGGTAAGATTTGCAAATAATATTTTTACATTTTATTATTATTTAATTTTCTCATAAATTATTTTGACATCCAATTTATATCTATGTATAATTAACATAATAGCAGTATTAGTCCCCTATGAAGTGTTTCGACATAGTACTACCGAGACAGCCTTTTAATATAAATCTTAATATTAATTTATAGAACAAAAAAATTGCATTGTTATATGGATTGATACATATCGTTAATAATAATAAAAAAAATGATTGAAAAATTCTGTGTCACTAAATTAAAAGAATGGACAAATTGGATAACATAAATACATTATTAATTCATATTTTTTTACAACATAAAAATATAGAATGCATATTTTTTAGAACATTTTATAAAAGAGAAAGGAAGAAAAAAAGGAAATACGTCCCAGAAATTTACTGAAATCCACTTTAGACTTTGGTAAATATTGGTAACAGACATAATAGGGTAATTAAATATCTCTGAATGATCCTTTTAATGATTCTCAAATTTCTTAACAGCAAGAACTTTTAATGCATAAAGGAAATCATTTGAAACGGATTGAAAGAATAAGATATCATAATTTTGAGAGAAAACCTGTATTTAATTTCAAGAGAAAAAGTTAATAAAGGAAAAATCTAGAAGAACTTCATAAGCGACAACTAATAGCCTAAACTAAGCTCAGATGAATATCTGTAAGATATGCTATCTTGCAATAATTTAAGAAAAAATATTATTTTACATTTTTTCTTGCAAACAAAGGATAGGTTTGGTTGGTTTAGTTATATTAGCGTCCCGTTTGAAGCAACACTAGGGCTATTTTGGGGCGGACCTCGTAATTTTGAACCGCGGTCAGATGACGAGGACGACACCTGAGCTGGCACCCTCCTCTCCACACCACACCACACCAGCGGGAAGACGTTTGATCAGGATGGATTTACACGACAGTTCTTCGGTGGAATCGGGTCTCGAACCTGAAGCCCTCCGGTTCCGAAGCCGAGACCTTACCACCAGGCCACCGCGGCCTAACAAAGGTTAGGAAAGAATGTTAACAGAAATGAAATATTCAACATCATCGATAATTTCAATTTAAATCATGTTTTCCTTTTTATGGTTTTATTGTTTACGATTTCCCAGATAAAAAAAAAGGTCTACTTTTTTTTTTCAAGCAGATATTTATTAGTAAAACAAAAGTTTCTCTCTCAAAAACATTAATTTCAGGATTTTTGAAATTTGAAACTTTCTTTCTATACAGCAAAAATTTAGAATAAATATTAGAAATGCGAAAATTTGAAAGATTGTGCATCTGTTCTGTAGTGTGATCAATTAGAAAGAAGTTTCTATATCTTTTATAGAAAGTAAAAATTATTTTCAAATATAAAACAAGTGTCTTAAAATAAAAGTTTTGTGATATAATACTTTATTATTGTTATTTTTTTTTTTCTGTTTCAAATTTTTCTTATTTTTCATAATTCTACAACATGAATCATCAAAAATTTTATTTGGATGTTATGCTTTTTAATGACTTATTTTAATGTAATAATTAAGTCTCATATGCATACTGCTTAGTCCCTTTTCAGCATGTTATTACATTTCAATGTTACGTTTCTGACATTCTCAAAAAGAGATATAAAAGAAGACGAATTGTATAGTTAGTTATACGACACTTTTGTTCTTCAAATAAATTTACAAATCGTATCGCTTAAAATCACATATTTTGAAATTTATGTTTAATTTGAAATTTTTTATGGGGTCTAAAATACAGTGAGGTTATTCTGAATTACAGGTGAAAGAACAAAACAAAGAAGTGTGGACAGCTAATCTTCTAGAAAATAAAACAAATCTAATTTTACAAGATAAGAACATAGAATTCTTATAACAAGGTGGATACTTTGGAGGTCATCCGTCCTTCATCATAAGAAACATCTCTGACTTTCCTTTCTAAGTCAAAAATCTGACGTTTAAATACGACTTTAGAGATTTAATTTATGATGATTAGCTCTTTAAAAAGCGTTGTAATTATCAGAAAGTTTTCATCTTTCACTCTATTTAATGGAAGAAGCAAAAAAAAAAAAAAAAGTATAACACTTAAACTGTTAATTTGGCGTTTAATAATTAAAACCTAAATTGTTAATAGTATTGTATTTAGCGTTTAATGAATTCAAAAATATACTTCTTGTTTGAAAATGCATATTAAACCACTGCAGTTTGAAACAGATGAGTCATTTAACAGGATATGACAAATGTTTTGATATTTATGCATTCTAATAGAATAGAAAGGAATAATTTGCAGATGTATTTTCAACATACACTTCCATTACACTCTGTTATGGCAGAGGGATTAATCTGAATTCGACTGAACTATTTCTTTCAAAGTATAAAATCATAAATGGAGTTTCTCTTAAAAGCGAATTAAAAATACATGACTGATAAAATCGGAGTTCAAAATATGCAATTTGATATTGAAAGCCATTAAATAATTCCTGTTATTTGTTCGATCCATTTAAAATAAATAGTTTTAGATGAAGAAATGCACATTTTGAATCTACGGATACATCAAATTGAGAGTCCGCATCGATGATGTATCTGTTTAATAATGCTAAGTGCAAAAATGCGTTGTCGCAGGCTCGTGTTTCTTTAAAATTAGGCATCATCATTCAGAACATTCTGATAAAGTGCACAACCTCGACCTATCAGAAATGTAAATGATTCTTTTCCATAAAACAAAAAAATTATTTGTTGAAATCATACTACTAACATGAAAACGAAATACTTGTCAGTAAAGAAGATTGCCTTATCTCATGCTATAAAAGTTATCTTTAAAACATCGAAGGTACACTGATCTGGCTGTTGATTTACGACTTAATTTTAATTTTTATCTTACTGCTACCAAGATGAAATTATTTCTAATACTGCTTACATGTACGAAAATAATTAATTCTATTTACAGAATACAGAAGTTGCATAGATAAAAACTAAAATGTGTGACTTCATTTTAAATGGATTAGAATGATCGTATTGAATCCTTCTCTCATGTGATATGTTTCAGTGATCTGCGCATATATATGCCTCGTTTTGTAACATCTTATTCAACGAACGTACATACATATCTTCCTGGATCTTGAGATTTAACGAAACATGCAATATCCTGATTCCGATGCAGCTTAAGACACGATCTCTCAGAATAATATTTAAGATTACGCATCTATCCATCTGTTGACTCTTGTGACAAACTTAAACAAGAAGTAGAGAAATGGAGACAAAAAAATTATCCAATATTCGTTAGAGAGCTGATTATTAATCAAAAGCATTTTTTTAATGAGTCGAACTAATAAAAGGAATAACAATTTAAATACTACATGCTATTTTAATATATGTAATTGTAACAGAAAAATGAAAAAATTCGTAAGCTCTTTTTTTGGATTTTATCAAAATCATTATGCTTTATGGGGCAAAAGAATAATATCAAATAACAGTGAAATCATAAGGTCTATTTCCTGAAATGTTACTTTAAATTAGCTTTAGTAAATATTTGACAGTTCAATCATTGAAAAAAAATGCGTTAATGCAAGATAAAAGTCCATATTAGTGACATCTTATCAAATTTTAATTTACTATACTCACAACCTCTCTTGATACATTGTAAAAATGTTCTTTTGGTCTTAAAATAATCAATGAAATGAATCATGTTGAATTATTTCCCCACAACCCTCCCCATCTCATTTTCTTAGCCAATCAAAAGAAATTACAAAAATCCTAAATGCATCGTTCAAAAAGCACCAAATCCCATAAGCCACCTCCTCCTTTCACCCCTGCAGAAAACCCCTCATCCGTTTTCCTTTTTAAGTCACCGGAGGAAAAGCGAAGTATAATTAAACGGTAGTCTTCCTCTTTATTATTACACTTCTTCCCCCACCCCTTCCCTCCCGAGTGATTCCATTTCTTTCTTCTTCACCTTTTCTTTTCCTTGCACACATTCCCGCTCTCCTTCCATCTTAATGCCGAATAAATTGCGCGTTAAAAAGTCTCACTCCCGCCATTAAACAATAACATAACAAACAGAAGATCCCCGGACGGCTAGACCACTTTTCCGCGGAGTGGGCAGGCGGGCCGAGTGGGGCGACGGATGGAGCAAACGATGGAGCGCGCTTCGCCGGGCACCTAATGAAATGGGTATTTACTGATCACTTTTCCAATTGGCTGCCATTGGGGTGATAATGGCTGCCCTTTAAAGTCATTTTCTGCTCGGCTGGTGCCCGGGTCCGAAATTAAAATCGAATCACGCCGTTTCTCTGTTGACGCAAGGGGGAGCTCTCGCGGCGCCCGAGGCGGGTTTTCGGCCTTTATTGAAAGCGATGGCGAGAGGGGGCGAGTGCCAAATGGAGCGACATACACCGGCATTCGGATCTAATGGAGAAGAAGGGTGACATCCACGCAAATGGGCGCAACCCCTCTTTCGAATACGGAGAAGAAACAGGTCGGCGCTAGCTAGTTACAAACCTCTTCGAATAATATTTTAAGGCAGGGCTTCATGATCTTTTTATTGCCTGGATGTTTTGACAATTTCCGAAGATTTACACGACCCCGTTTATGCAGGGTATATTTTCAAGTTAACTCAGCGGTGTAAATAAGAATTTTAAAAAATGCACTGAAGAAGCATTGAATACTAGAAAAAAATTTTTTTTTCCCCTTTAATATATATAATCACAAAGTTTGTGTAAAATAATCAAATTGATTTGGTTTAATGGTTTTCAAAAATAACTATTAAAATTAATGAATCTAATAAAAGATCTTGATATTTCTCGTCCACGACTTGGCAGTCTATATCCAAAATTTGAAAATCATTAAATAGGGCAAAAGGGAGAAGAAAAAGGTAATTATGTTTAGTTTTAAATATGATCCTGTATTTAAATCCAAATACATTTAATTCAATTTTGCTAGTTCAATAAGGGTATAGATGTTTAATTAATGATAAAAAGAGAGGAATTGGTTATAATTGAAGATTAGCTAAAAGTCATGGTGTTGTTCGTGATGGAAAAGTTTTCCTGCATTTATCCCAATAATTAATAAAGTATATAATAAATTTGCAAGACACGTTTGGGTGATTTGTGGAGAGTAAATTCTGTCGGATTTAATGTAGTATTTGTTTACTAATAGAAGTAGCAGCGGTTGTTTTATATCAACTCAAATAAATGTTATATATTAGAAAGACGAAATGTATTTTATATTATTACATGATAGAATTCCAAATAGTGCAGTTTTCGACGCGCGCACGCACGCACACACACACAGAGAGAGAGAGAGAGAGAGAGGATGAAACAGCTAATTCGACTTTTTGCGCATTCGTTTCGAGTGTTTTATTCTCCTGTTTACTCTCCCCTCTACTTTTATTTATTTCCTTTTCATGTTATAAGCCCTTTTCCTCTACTCTTGTTAAATTTTAGCTTTCACTTTTATATCTTACATATTATGTGT
>JAPMOR010035099.1:11115-28613 GCA_026543865.1 Argiope aurantia | reverse complement strand
AATTTTTTTTATTGGGGATTTCTGTTCCCCATGATTCATACAACTTAAGTGTCAAGTTTCTTCGACATCTTTCCATCAGAGCGGACACTATGTAGTTCTAAACAGGGTAACTTTAATTATAACCACCCTCCTATATATATATATATATATATATATATATATATGTACACACAGTAAGAGAGGTATTTAATTTTTCTATTTTGAAATAGGTAAAATGTATAAATATATATTATATAAATTATTTACATTTAATTAAATAATAAACACGTGCTTTCCAATTCCCTGGACTGGGCTGTTTGAATATCAGGCCTTTCATTGATTAGGTTTTCACTTAAATTGCTACTCAAAATAAATGAATATTTAGACAAAATAACTACCCTCATCGAAAAGACTAACGTCAGAAGATTACTTTGCAAATGAGAACATATAAAAAGAGAGCTTTGATCTTTATAACCACATATACTGGTCTATATTACCTTACACTATAGGAGTATCCAGGAATATTTCATGTGGTGTTATTATCTTGTGCATTTCTATTATGTTCGATGGTTTCAAAGATTCCCATTAATATTTCATTCATAGATACATTCACATTCACATACTTACTGCATATTTAAGAATGTTCATGTCAGATACGGAAGAATAAAGTAATAATTTATCAAAAAATATTCGCCTTCTTATGAAAAATATACTGAAATCGCATTTAACATTTTGTATCACATCACATGTATAGAGATCATTTTGGCCGAAACATTTATGTCTCATTCGTAATAATTAAAAATTAATATTAAAAAGAATGTCTAAAAATGATGAAATGTAGACACACAAATAAAATTTATTAACAATAAATCTGGGAATTTGTGACAAAATAAATGTCTTCCAAAAATGTTTGTGGCAGAAATAAATAGAAGTTATTGTTATTTCAAAAATCTAAAATTTCCAGATTTCAGACATGACCATTCATTTTTATTCTCAAGTTTTATTTTCTAGAATAATTTACTTTCAAAATATTATTATATTCGAGATATTGTAACAAATTGTATAATGGTGATGGCCGAAGTCTATGATAAATAATAAAATGAAGTTCAGTTTAATAAAAGAAAACAGTATGCAAATTTTATAGGTAGAGAAATAGTTCCCATGGCCTACTAATAAAGATCTAAAGGATGCTGATGGTTGAATGACGATGATATTTAAATGCATCCAATAAAATCTATGCATTAAATAATATAATTAATTTATATGTATTAATTTATAGATAATTAAATAACATGTATTAAATAAAATCTTTAAAAAGTTTTGGTCAGAAAGTAATCCAAAATTAAATCACCATAAAAATTCATTGCGAATTTTGCTAATATTTATAGGAATATGAACGTTTTTTTAAACGTAAGATTTTAACTTTTGTTTTGTTTTAAAAGGAAATCATTATGTTTTTTGTATCTTAGAATTACTTACTGGAAAATATCTAACGAATAACGGGCAAAATGCATAACGTTTAAAGAACGTTTTTACTCTTGGTTAGATAGGTTAAGAATAAATTATAAATGATGAACATTTGATTGGATTCCGTTTCGAACTTGACATATTAAATCAAATTATTCCATTATTTAATTATCGTTTGATCATTAAGTTCGTAATTCGAATTAAGCTGTTATTTTATTATATCCAAATAACAAGACTTAATATCAAGTTAATTAAAAAACCTGCTGGGTTCCATATTTTTAATAATTTCAGATATAATTGAAAATATCAATTGCCTTATCACTGAATATACCGAACAATTATACCAAATTATATCTAAGTAAACTATAGAAAAGATGTAATTTTGAAAAAAAAAATGTCCTACCTTTTTTCAAATTAAAGAAATATATCTCGACATTAATTATGTTTCTCTCATTAAAGGCAGTATTTATTTGAATTAATAGTTCATGGTAGAGAAAAAGTCTATAGTAAACTATCAATTCAAATAATTACTTTTTTTTCAAAGAATCAATCTTGAATTATTTGGTTAAAAATAATAGGTAGATATTAAATTATGCTCTTTCTATTTTTTTAAATAAAGTTTAAAAAAATAGAAATAATTTAAAGCTTGAAAAAAAATATTTTTAAAGACAAAAATGTTATAATTCGTCGAAAAAAATTAAATATTTACTAATCGTTGAATGACACCTCTTTTTTAATAATATTAGGACGAAGGTGGAAAGCAAACTGTGCGGAATAAAGAAATTATTATGTTCTTGTATTTTAAACTGATCCGCCAGAATTCTTTTTCAACAGGAGATAAAAAACAAACACATAATGAAAATCTGAAGAATATATATAGTTTTTTAATTTCCTATTGCAAAAAATCAGATTCTTTTTATTTCAATTTAATAAATAAACCTTTATTTTTCTATTTTTCATGTGTAAAGTATTCTATTCGAATTCGTATGAGCACTTATATCTGCAGTTTAATGCTATCTATATTTAAATTTACCAATAATTATATTTTTATTTATTATTCGACATCATAATTCTGAAATAATGCATATTCTAGTAAAAGTATATCATAATTACATTCATTAAGCACTTATTATTATTTGCAAAAAAATATTAATTCAATTGTTTTGTAAAATTTTGAGATGAATTAATCATATCTGGTCATAAGAAAAAAAATTTAAAGTGCTCTTCCGTATTAAATCAAAGTAGTTGATTTACAAATCTCTCGCTTTGGAACAGAATTTAAAGCACAATTTTTTTTCCTTTGTTATATAGTAAAAAGACCGAATAATTATTATCTTCTGCAAAACAAAAGGAATTATCATAGAACCATAGATAGAAATAATAACTAGAAAAAAATAATTTATAACCTATTTTAAATATTCTTCATTCTTGATTTTGTATTTATTTTGTTTCGAAATGACTTATAAAACCTTCAGTGTTATTAAATTAATATATCTCAAAAACAAATATCATGAACTGCATTCAATTTTTTTTTATAGTTTACATTTATTATATTTTTTTCAATGTCTTGTTTTTTAAATAACCAAATTTCCTAGTTTCAGTATTGAAAAGCATGCCAATAAATTACAAGCACTCTAATATATGCAATAAAAATTATCAATTTATTAAAAAAAGTTTGTTTAAGTCTATATGAACATATGCTGCATCTTATATCCTAGGCAGAATAAAATTTATTACTATTTATTTTTTTATTTTGTTCGATATAGTGCTTCGAAATAAACATCGTTTTTAAAGAATATATATTTTTTAAATTCTATAAATTTGATTTTGGATGATTACATTGCAATACTTATGAATTATTTAATGTATATGTTAAAGTCAAAAATGATTTTTTCTGTTAAGATTCCAATATTTTGTAATTAGGAAGACTGTAATTAGGAATCTGAAATTTACTTGCCACATTTGCATCTCCGCTGGAAAGAAGGACTTATAATTTCTCCCAACTTCACAAATATTAGGCGACACAGCAATTTTGTCAACACAAATGAAAATTCACGAAAATGCAAGAAACATTCCTATCTCTAATGGAAACTACGATTGGAAGATTATTCTAGACAATTCCATTTGATATTCCAAGTTGTCGTGAGACTATTAAAAACGAAGTATTTCACAAGGAAGAAGGTTGTCTACTTTTGAACGATTTGGACCTCTTTCATCATATGCTCACAAAGCAATTTTCGTAAATACAATTTTAATTTTAGTTTCAATTTTTCTTCGTAAATAATATCTTATCTAATGAAAAAGCACAAAACATACATATTGACAGTGATTTCAATATCATAGAATGGGAACTATGATTTCATTTGATAATGAATCATTGATCGTTTAGTGATAGTTTTAAAGAAATTAAGATATGGGAATAACATGAAAAATCAGGGTAACTTATATGATACATGCTTCAGAAATTCTCATAAAAATTCCATTAGTTGTTTCATATCCTTCTTCCCTAAATCTTGTTTTTTTTTTTTTTTTTTACAGTTGCAGGGCTATCTTTTTCCCTTTATTTCAATAATAAATAGCCAAAGAATGGTCATTATTTGTGGCATGAAATTCATGTGGCATTGATAAATTCTAATTTTAATCCATTGAAATCTCTAGTGCAGCCGACTGTGCTGAACAGTTTTACATACTAGATGCAACTGAAGTGAGATCGTTTAAATTATCTCACAATTGGGAAAACGCTTTGCATTCTATTATCAGTGGATTTAATTGACTTGACATGCTTTCAGTAAAACAGGGTTGGCTTCAGAAACTATAAAACTATTCACACCGCTAAATGATTTGCTACAGTGTCATTGTATTTAAATATTTAATATATATCCTTTTCAATTATGCATGCCATTTGTTACATATATCCTTCCGTATTGATAAAACTAGGAAAGTTAGTTTAAATTGTAAGGGTCAGAAAGCTCTGTAATCCTGGTGTATCTAACTCTAGATGGTAAATATTACATTTCTTAACTTGTTCAATGTCACAATGCAGCCAATCAATCTAACTGGATCAATTTTTACTGTCTATTAGCTATAATAAAGAAGGGATAATCATATTACAAAGTAGGTGCGAATCACAGACGATAAAGAAATCGATCAACAGTTTAAAGAAGACAAAAAATAAAAAAGTAATATTAGTTAATATAATAGTAATAAAGGTTATATATATATATATATATATAATCAAGTCATATTGCATGCTAATTCCCTACACTGAACAAAATGTACAAAACAAAATTTGAATATAGTTTAATAATTTTAGGATGATTCGCATCTTTATAATTCAATGGTAATTAATTTAAGATGACAAAGCCTATAAACACCTTTTTATTACTGGATTAAAGAAGGCAAAATTCATCTCAGTGATGTGTAAAAGAATTTTCCACAAGATGAACTGAAAGTAATTTGCAATGTCTGAATATTTCTCATTTTTAGAAAATGAAATGTTACACCTCATATATGTGAAAAGATTTTATGAAAGGATTTATTAGACTGTTTTGATAGGGCTTACAGTGCTTGTCTTTATTTTAACCTAATTAGCAAACATATGAAATATTTGAATACAAGCAAAAATTTAAATAAAAAAACAAGAAAAATTTGCTATTCAATACAGAATAGAATGATTTTTTATATCCTTTACATTGATTTATTTTTGTCTATCTGAGGAAATTAAAAATTTTCAATACAAACTGGTTGAAAAGCTTTAATTGGTAGTAAAAAAAATATTTTCATATCACTAATTCACATTTTAAGATGCTGCATTGTTTTCATTTCAATGACTTCTAATGGTCATTTAACCGATTGCTTTTCACCGGTAAGCATATGTTTTGATTCCTTGTTTGTTAAATTCGATGAAAGAGATACACATCTATAGCAGTAGAGCATAGCTAATATGTGCATAAAATTAAGTTTATTTTAATTATTTTAAAACTTACTAGTTGTTAAAATGTTGTTATGAAACAAATTTCATTAATATCCAAAAATTATCAAAAATTTTCAAGTAATTATATTTCATGCAATCTGTGAATTATTTTGTTTTGTTCGTTGGATTATTTATTCTGCAATAAATTGCGTTTCAACTATGTAAAATTGGTCTGTTATTTTTAAACATTTCTTATCTATTTCATCCTGTCTCAAAATTTCTCATACATGAACACGTATTATCATACATTAAAATATCTATAAGAATTTCTATAATATTTTTCTTAAAAAATAAAATAATAATAATACTTCTAATCCGAATTTCTAAAGGTTCATAAAAAGGATATGAAGGTTCAGCACAAGCAACATCCAAAATTATCTTAATTGCTATCTATGTATGTATCTATCTATAGTGCATCAGAATTGAAAAATAGCATATAAACTCTTCTTCAAATAAGAGATTATTTCAACTAAAATGTTATATTAGAAATATTCATAGAATAACGTAAAATCATGCTTTTATCAGCATCAAATATACGGTTTATAGGCTTAAATATTAATTCAAAAATGTTCATAATTGCAAAATATTAATCTTTAATATAAGGCATTTAATAGAAAGAAGGCTTTTAAAAACACAATTTAGAAAAGAAACTACCAAGGCTTTATATTTACATGAACCTATATCTTCAGTTTAATAGTCACAGTGGCCCTTTTCATATCGATATATCCCTCGCAATGCTATCCAATTTATGAAATAAAGTCCATTTTCCTTAAACCTTGGCAACTCAGGCTTTTGCGAAATGGAGTTTCTTGTGGAATCTCTTCGGTCATTGAAAATGATTCACCAATAATGAGAATCTGACTCCATTCCAAATGAGTCATTAATCGGTCTTCTTGAAATTGAAAAGTTTAAGAATTATTTTATAATTGAATATTTGACAGAGGTGCATGACACAGCACTTCAGATATATATGTCTATTCTTCATCTGTGTAATTTTTACCTAGAAATTGTGTCTGCAGACAATGTGGCAAGGTTCTGAAATAGAATATCTGGCAGCAGTCAACTTCAGCATTTAAACCACGTAACTGCCTTCTGTATATGTTTCTGATCTTGCAATTAAGTTTGGCTGGTATTTTACAGTCTTTAAAGACTTCTTAATATTATAATATAAAATATTCTTAATTTACCCAACAAATGATTCAAGAAAAATTAAATTAGAAATTTGAAAAGTTTCTTAACTGATTTGTTTATCAAATTATCTTCTCCTATTTATTGTTATCTAATTGTTCATTATGTCATATTTTTTGGTAAAATTGTTAAATTTTATTCACAAGGAACAAATTATTATTTAATTAATTTCTTGTTTGATTTTATTACTTTACTTTCTGAAGTAGCGCTCATATACTAAAATATATTAAATGGTTTAATTTGTTTGAGAATACAAGAGGAAAATAGGAGGAAGTGGCCTCCCAAAATCTACTTTCTTGCATTCTTTTAATAGATGCACTTGTCTATTATTAGCTATATACCATTGGGATATAATAGTTGCAAAGTACATTGGCCTGCGATCGTTCGCGAATTTTTCAGTGTATTCGTACTTAAGATGCGGCTATTGCTCGTTAGTAGAATATATGGCTGAATGAAACCAAAATTTCCGGCTGAATGAAACCAAAATTTGGAACAACTAGAATTACATATCAGTTTTCTTGTATTTAAGAATTTTTTTGGATTTATGAAGTTTATAAAATTCTAAATATTCGGACAGTCAATCATTGCAAGATGTGGTGCAATATTTAATCAAATATGTCCTTCAAAAACTACATTTCAAATGCTGAAACTGCATAAACAATTTAATTTACTTAAGTTACGGTATTTTTGAACAGCCGTGAAAGCAGCACCCTCAAGTGCATTTTGTACAGAATTAGATATAAATGTACAAATGTTGGAGAAGAAATTATATAGAAAATAACATGCGTCTTCACCTCAAAGCGTGTCTGAGTTGTCATTATCACAGACAGACAAGAACTACGAAAAGAAAAAAAAACAGATGGTTTTTCGAGCTTAGAAAGATCTAAATTATAGAAATTTACCAAAATCTCAAATTCGAATGTTTTCTGTCGATTATTGTTTTTTTCCTATGCAGATTTTGTATACGAAAAAGTAAAAAATAGATTTATCAATCGTGCAATTACCAAATAGTATATATTAATAACTTACAATCTGTTTAAAAAAGTGGCAAATAGTAGCGTTTAAACTGATGCCTTTAATTATGTTAAATCAGTGATAAAATATTTGAGGCAAAAAAGAAAATCCCAGATTATTCCAAACTGTTTAAGTTTTGAATAAATTATTTTAAATATCTGCTCAAATTATTAAAAACTGAGATTTATTGATTCCTTAAATGATAGCATGATATTCGAAATTGAGCTAATTATTATATTTTAGGAAAAATACCAAACTTTTTGAAGAAAACTATTAAATGTAGTGAATATATTTGTTTTCTGATTCAGTTGGTCCATTTAACAATATTTTAGTAAAGATTGCTTTTAGATGCAAATAATAAACAATAATAGGAATAAACAAACAACAATTTTTATTAATTATATGCTTTAATTTAGATAAAATAACATTTGAAAACAAAATATCCAGAACACCTAAAAATAAATAATTACAAAACATCCTTTTAATGTTAAAAAAAATATCGTATAGAGCCAGAAATTAACTGGTAATTCAAAGATGAAGCAAATTTTAAGCAAATAATTGAAATTAAAACAAAAGTTGCAAGAGAAAATGGAAATTTAAACATGAAAAAGATTCATAGCTTTTACGAAAGACGATTCATTTTGCTTTCATTGCATTTGCATTTTCTCTGTGATACATAAGCCTTTCAATAGATTCACTCCCTTCAAAGACACCCTTCTGTTTACAATACTTTTCAGCCCGGGGATTTTCAATAGAAAAATAAGAAAATGTAAATTACCATTTCTCATTTCTGCTCCGAAGTAATACTACTTTTGGAATAAGCTAAAGCTGAAGATAAGGTTTCTCTTCTACAAAGATATCAAGTTTTATTTCGATTTGCATTTATTTTTAATTTAAAATTTTTCTCATCATTTTTTTTTCATTCCCCAGAAAAACAATTTATTGCTTTGTTGGGATTATTTGAAATAGTTCAGTAATACTAAAAGAACGCAAGTTTTGGACTCTCTGTAGTGTTTTCTCTTTTATTCCAGCACATATGAAAGTGAGTTATTCCAGGCTTTAAAGGCAATTGGATGATTAAGTTTCAAATATCATATACATGTAGTAAATGCATAGATTTGTACTAAACACCTGTATTTACGATTATCTTTAAAAGGCTCCAACGTATTGTCTATATGATATTTTTATTACCGTTTTACATACTTAATTAAGCGTCTTTGTATATTTGGATAGTGTTATGTCATATACCGCCATAACTGTGACACAACAGGCTAAATTGCGTTGAGCTTCCTTGCAGCTGTTGCATGTAGTCCAGTACAAATTTACAAACTAGTGTTCTCGTATATATAGATAGTGTTACGTCATATATCGCCATCATTGTGGCACAACAGGAAAAATTGCGTTGAGCATCCTTATAGCTGTTTTATTAGTCCAATACAAATTTACAAACTAGCGTTTTCGTATATTTAGATAGTGTTATCTCATTACGGCCATCATTGTGACACAACAGGATAAATTCCTTTGAGCTTCCTTGCTGCTGTTGCATGTTGTCTTCTACAAAATTACGAACTATCGTTTTCGTGTATTTAGATTGTGTTGTGTCATATACCGTAATCATTGCGTCACAACAGGGAACAGAGGTTGAGAGTCCGTACAATTGTTGCATGTAGTCCGATACAAATTTAACCAACTAGCACTTTCGTGTATTTAGATAATGTTATGTTATATACCACCTTGCGACACAATACGGAAAATTAGGTAGATCATCCCTACACCTGATGCTTGTAAACCAGTACAAATTTGCAAACTAGCGCATTTGTGTGTTTAAATAGTATTGTATCAAATAACGATAATCATTGCAATACAATTAATTGGAAACACTAAGTAGAGTGACCTCACACAGCTGCTGCATGCAGCCCATTACAAAGTTACAAACAAGTTATACAAATACTTAAAATAATCAGTATTTTCTTAAATTGTAGTTTTATATTGGAGCTGTTAGGCACATTACAGAAAATTTGCACTTAACTTAAAAATGTTTGAATAATAAAAAAAATTCAGTACTTTAGAAAAGTTTCAAGAATTGAAAATGAACATGCTTTATTGATATAAATTTAATGGGTTTCATAAATTGATAATATAAGCCATGAATAAAGGTAAAATTCTAAATGGTTGAAGAAAGAAAAATGTGTTGAATCCCCTTAATTAAAATAATATTATAGTTGCAACGGATTTTGTACAAACAAATATCTCATTACAAATGTATTTAGTAATTTTTACTCCGGATTTACAAAACCAAATATTTTTTTTAAAACCATCATATTTTTATACTAATTTGGAATGTTTTTTAAGACTTTGATTTTAATATTTTGAAAAATGATACTTCAAACTAAAATATAGCTTCAATTAATGATATTTTAATTCATCTATAAGAAATATTACTTTAATTTATATTAGAGAGTGATAATTAATATGATTTCTATGGGAACTCGTTTGACTGTTTTTAATATGATTTTTCTTCTATTTAAATTTCAAATTTGAGTATTCATTTTGAATTTCAAGTTGTATTTAACTATTGAGATTCATATTTAAAAGCCCAAATAATGAATGGATTATTTTAATTTATAAACATATTCAAAGACTTTTTCTGACATATTTTTGAGATGAATCTAAGATTCTTTTATTAACGTTGAACAACATAAAACTTTTATCCATAAAAACAATCCATTTATATTTAAAGAACTTGTTTTTCTTTCAAAAAGTAATAATGTGTGGATAATTAGTATGTTTATCCTAACTTTTGTAATCCTAGAACTTCTATAATAAATATGTTAATTTACATGCACTGTAAATTAAGTTAGACCATAAATTGCTTTTGTGCCAGAAAATCAGAAAAGTTTTTTTTTCTTTGAAATGTAGCTGCACAATAATTTTATTTTTGGAATAACAATTCAAGAGTTTTTAGTGAAGTAATTAACTATAATGAAGTTGAACTGCTTTCACATTATCTTTTAACTATTTGGCTTAAAGCAAAAGTGATATTTTTAATTAAAACTTTTATTTGTGACATTTGATGCTGAAGAATGGAATGGAGAAAAATATTGTTTGGAATTGTTTGAAATATTCTTACAGTCTGATTTTTCAAAAATATTATCCTTTGTGTTATGCATTTATTTTTATTCATATAGCAAAATATAATTCAATAATTAATTTCCCCCCCAAAAAAATTTGTTTAACATTTTGACATTAAAAAATAAATACTTATGCTAATACATTTTGATTTTTTTTGAATTTTAATAGAACCTTTTAAAATCTGAATATTTAATATTTATTTATCTGGTAAGCTATACCGGAAAGGAAATCCTTTAGATTTGCAGAAAATCGAGCTTCTGTATTATTTTTATATAAATAATATCTGTTTCAAAATTATTCTTCTGATTACAAATTATTCCTGTATATTAACTAAATGAATATCTTTATTATTTTAATCTTCATATAACTAGATTATGAAATTTGTTAAGTATTTCACGAATCAATAAATTAAAATATGTTATCAGAATATATTTCCTAAAATTTAGGTAAAATAGTTTGCGTTTATCGTTGGTAAAAAAATTATGGTATTGTACACAAAAATTATTCAATCAGTTTAGGCTCAAACATTAACAAGAACGTATTTAATTTTGAATTATTGTATTTCTCAATCGCTGAAAACATACTGTAATTCAAAATTTATTTATTATGTATTGTACTTTTAAGTTTATTATATTCGTTGCAAAGTTTTTTTTATGCTTTTCACTACTCTAAATAAATAAAACTACATGTAAAAAATAGCAGCATAAAAATGAACCTTATATTAAAATAAAAGAAAGATACGAAAAAATTGTTTTCTTACAAATTTAGGAATGTTACATTGGGCTCCTATCAAAAGTTCTATGTTTAAAATAATATTGAAAAAAATAAATTCTTAGTTGTAAAAATGTTTTCTAATTTTTTTTCAATGAATAATTGATAATTTAAAATTGTATTTCGACTAAATTGAATATTGGTATGAGATTAGTGTGATCATCTGTGAAATCAAGTAATACATCAAGAAAATTCTGTAATCTTATTAGCATTTTGCAGTATATATTCACTACACTTGTACAAACTGAAAATAAACCGTATTTATTTTGTGTCTATTTAAAGAAGCCGTAACAAAACCATATTTATTTCTGGAATTACTTTATAAAACAGTCAATTCAATGGCAGAAAGTAGGTATAAAGTCGTCAAATATGGCAGATGATTCAAAAATTTAATATCACTAATAAGCAGTATGAAAAAGAATAGAAATGAAGAATTTTCACTGAAATGCATGTTTTGTAAGAACCTTGAAGGAAATGTTTATGAAGTAATAAAAGGCGAACAGTGGGATAAATGTTCTACAAATAACACAGTTTAGAGATTCTTCTGTAGAAATAATTTTTACAATAATAGCGTAAATTATTTCAACAATTTTTATAATTCTAGTAACTCTGTGAATGTAAACCAATTCTTCTAGGATTTCGCTGAATTCTGAGTGTCTAATATAATTCTTTAATAAATTCAACATATGCTAAGTTGAAACAATCTTGATTAAAAATGTTTATGGATGTGGAATAAGTTATAGTATCAGGAGCTAAAGATAATATCGTGCTTAGAACATCATTCAGTAAAATATGACAGCTAAATAAGCAGTTACATACAGAAAAATAGTTATTGTTTGCAAACGGTCATTGCTCAACGCTTTTGCGCATGCGTTAGGATGGGTTTAGGTCGTCAAAATAGGGATGAGAGGAAATATGGAGGAAGATTATATTTACATTTAATAATAAAGTAAACTCAGATTACTCGTGGGCTGAATTAAAATAAAATAATAAGGTTTAGAAAAACGAAGAACCATATTCACATACACGTGAAAAAAAATTGAATGTAAAAATTTTTAATAGAGAGGGAATCAAAGTAAAAGAATGACGAAAGATTTCGGAAATATGCCCATTCTTCCGCGTCTCATCCCTTAGTGTGATAGAATCGTCGAAAAGTGGTCGTCTCCGGATACTGAAACGAACAGAATATACAGTCATATGCAAACAAAATATGCAGTTATTTATAAGCGAGAAATGTTTCTAATTAAAAAAATAATTGGATGGCATCAGTATCCTCAGATTGAGTTGCACATGAAGCAATGATGCTGAATGAGGAAATTTATAATACAGTATAAATAACTTTAATTATTGACTACATTTCTTCATCCTATATTATGAGTAATTTTATGGCAATCATAGTTATTTTTATATTATTTTTTATGCTAAAAATAAATATAAATATGACTTTAAATAAAAACTATATTTTTATGATAAAAATAATTAAAAAATAGTTATATCTTTAAAAAATAATTATTAAATTTTGATTATACTTCAATTATTAGGTGATTAAATGTTTTATTTTTATTAAAAATTAATAAAACTTTAAATAAAAATATTTGTAAGCTGTAAAAGTAATCATGTAGTACCTCTTTCTCCCCTTGAGCAGAGAGCGCCCTCTTGTGGCGTTTCACAGAAGCCCCTTGTGGCGTTTACAGACAAGCAGATGAACGGGAGACCTGCATCCTGAGGTCGACTTTTTCCTATGCGCAACCCTTGTGCTATTGCCGAATGCTTTCGGTTGGAAACGGTGGAATCCCTCCACCATACTGTTTACTTTAACTTAATTGTTTATGTGTGTTTGTAAGTATTGTAGTATAACTGTGCTTGTGTAGATTAAAAATATTATATTTAAAACCGGGAAGTTCATTAGAAAATCGTAACACACTCACTTTAATCAGAATTAATTTGTTAAGAATATTTTTAAAAAAAATCCATCACCGCTCTCTGACCAAGTGGATTCTAAACCAGCGTATTACCAAATTCACTATCTGAGTACTAACCGATGATGAAAATTTCTATTATACACGAAATGCTAAATGTTTTAAGTTCATTTTCATTAATTGCTAGTTATTGCTCTTTAAAATTTTAATAATGCTATCATATACAAATTCTCATTTCGAATTTCATTTTCAAACCATGGCATCTACTTGTTATTTTTGAAAACAATCAATGATGCTTATGCATTGTATACGAGACATGACTGTAGGTCTAGATTGAAAGAATTCTATATCTGCTGAGAAATGCATTCGTATGACAACAAGATCACCAAACCTCTTCTTGATTTCATTAATTTTCTTTTGAACGTTATCATTTATTTCATCAATCTCTACTTTTGTGTGTCGATTTTTAAGTCGATTCGACTTAATTAACTATTGATTTGTGCTCTCAACTTTTATTTCTCTAATCAGATTAGATTTTTCATTTTTTTCTGTCTCGTGTTCCAATTTTATTTGTCCAATTTCTTTTATAATTATCATTTCTTCTTGTTCCTTCTCAATAATTTTTTTCTGTCGGCTTCCAAAGCGGTCAGTGATTTTAAGCCATCTTCGCTTGTATTTCCATAATTGTCATGCACTGCTAATCTTCCTCTTGATTCCAATGTTATTGAAATCGCTTGGTGTACGAAACTTAGCAAGATGGATAACCTGAAATGATACTTTATTCTACAAGAAAACTGACATTAGACGATTCTAAAAACGAAAATAATGTGTACACACAAAAAAATCACTTGTAAAAATCAACATTTCAGCAGACAGCAATTTGCATGTTAAATAACACAGGTTCCACAACGACATTCGATGCCATCAGTTCTCAATGCGAATAACAGCCGAAAAAATCGTTCCTTGGGCTTTATATAGTTTTCTGACTAGGCTTGGTGACATATGGACTTATCTAGAAGAATTTTGGAAACTCAATTCATAATGGAGTTAAAGGCATAATTCTTGCATTTTCCATAGCCTTTTCGAGTCGTTTGTAATTTTGAACTAAAAGTGATTTTACGATTTTATGTAGTGGAAATTTTGTTTTAAATATCATAATTTATTTTCGAAATATACATTATAATTTTGCAGAAACTAAATCGTTCGCTTAAAATTAACAATTGTAATCTTCTCATTTATTTTTACAATAAAAGCAAAAACAGCTTAAAACCCATTAACCGCTGGTGTTGCGTTGACGCAAAGGTCAATACAAATAAATATAAAAAAATAACGATTAAAAAAATTCTTGAATAAATTACAGTTTTATGTTAAAGAATAGCACTACTAACAAATCAGTGAAAAAATTGACTTAAGTAAATTATTTTACACCTAATAATCGATGTTTTACATTAAGCATTTTTTTGGTTCAAATTTCCAAACTCATTTTTTCTTAGAAAAAATAAAAATTAAAGAAAAATTGGGGTTTAATTGTGAAATACATTAGCCAAGGTCATTCTTTGTCAGTACATTCCACAAATCAGGAGTTTCTGTGGGGCAGGAGGGGAAAGTAAAAACAGGTGTTGCGTTCGCGCAACATCAGCGGAAAGTGGGCAGACTGTTATCCTTCTTGAAAGATTTCATTTCAGTTCTGTGCGTCTTATTGGTAGCAACTTTTTCCTCCTCTGTGGTTTAAAATGCGTAGAACAAGAGATCTTTAAAAGAAGCTTTGAAAAAAAAAATTCGAATAAAATTCCGATGACGAAGATGCAGATGAGACCGATATTGTGGTCGTACCTCCAGAAACAGCAGATGCTAGTGATGAAGAAGAAGGTAATGAAAATATTTTAAATAACGATAATGAAGTTTTGCCTAGAGATACCGCAGGGAAAGTTGAAGTTCATGTAAAGAAGATCCTCCCAAAAGTTCTGCTAAAAAAAAAAAAAAAAAAAAAAAAACGGAAAAAATAAGAATTACGATGGACAAGAAAGGAGCCAATTGATAGGCCTCAACCAAAAAATGAGAAAAAAAAAGCTTCAATTGATAGGAAATAAAGTTTGTGAAGATATTTTGAATCTTTTTTTTTCAATATGAAGAAAACAAAAAGATATTTGTTGTTCGGTAGAACGACAACTCTGTTGTGACAATAGGGTCAACGTTTGGAAAAACTGAACCATTAAAAATGTTTCTCGATATTCTAAAAAGCAGAAGAAGAAAATATTAGTAGCCCATTCTCACCGCATTGAGCAATATAATCAGAAAATAGGTGGTGTAGATTTGTGTGACAATTTTGTTTCCAATTACTGAATTAGGTTCCGTGGCAAAAGATGGTGGTGGCCGATATTTTCAAATTTCATCGATGTTGCACTAACAAATGCTTGGAGAATATCAAGATTTTCTGAAGAAGGAAGTAAAATGCCACTATTGGATTTTAGACGGGAGGTTGTGCTTCATTTGATACAGACGCTCTTGGATAGTGAGATAAATAAGAAAAGATCAGCTACAGGACGTCCGACAAATTCAGCCTTACAAAATCAATATCCGAAGGACATTTTATTGTTAAGTCTACAGACAGTAGAAAACTAAGTTGCAAGTATTTCACTGCCAAACTATTTATCTCTGCAATGTTTGTGAAGTTGCTTTACACCACAAATATAAAGAACTATATCATACTTGAAATTTATATCATCTTATTCTTACATAATAAGCTTGTCAAATACATTTATTTGTTAGTTTTTAACAAATTAAAATTTTTAAAGAAGTGTTTTGACTATTTTACACACTTTAATAAGCTCACAAAAATTTCTAGTTTTTAAAACGTGAAGAAAATGCGGCGTAGTGCTCGGTGATAACGATCAACATTCGTACTTCTTTTCCGCTGACGTTGCGCCAACGCAACACCCTATATTTTTAAACTTAAATGCAATTTCCTTATTTTTACATTAAATTACTATTCTAAGTGGTCAAAATAATAACTTGTATTGTCTTCATCGAAAACAAATAATGATTTTGAGTTTTGGCGTTTAATGGGTTGATAACATCAGCTGCTTGTTTCCCTCATTGCGAATACTGAGTCTTTCTTTTTATGTTTAGTGCAATCAGTTTTAAGAGGCGGCAGGGAATAAAACATATGTATACAAATTTCAATGTTTTATTGAATCTTATGCACAGATTCTCAAATCAGTTCTAAACTAGATACATATCCTTATTTATATTCATATATTCATTGTCAAAATATCGAAATTTAATTGATTTGGAATCATACTAGGTCTTATAAAAATAAGGCATCTTATATATTTATTCAAATTTCCCAATAAAAATTTTACAAAATAAAATCTGTTTTGAATATTATTTAATTTTATTTTACGATCAACGACGGAATCCTATCCTATTTTATAATTACTAAGCATTAAAAATGAACTCATAATGCCATTTTATAATCATTTAACATCCCTTTACTAGTTACCATCGTTAAAATAACGACTTAAAGCAATTTATAGTTAATGAGACTAATTAAAATGCTTTGAAATCAGTGACGATTAGAAATTGTTAGTAAGTCGCTAACAAATCTGTGCTCCAATCTAGGCAACAGTGGTTTTTTTTTATTATATTATATAGAAAAAGAAATAAATGTCAGAAAATAATACCCTTCCATAGTTGACCATCAAATACAAGCCAATTAAATATTTATGCAATTTTGATTTGTACAAAAATGTGAGTTTTTTTTTCTTCATCATAGCAGTATATGGTTTGTAGAAGCAATTTTAAAAATAAATTTAATTCATAAAAAATTACACCGATAATTAACAGGAACAGAACAAATCTAGTTTTATACAAATATACAATTTAAATTTATTTCATGAATTCTTTGATAATAAACACAATTAGCCAACGGAATAAATTTTCGTTAATATAGCAATAGGAACTTACTAAAACTTCTTGAAGATTTATTTTATAACCAATATTATGTATATATATATATATATATATATATATATATATATATATATATATATATA
>JAPMOR010035099.1:0-11015 GCA_026543865.1 Argiope aurantia | reverse complement strand
TATATATATATATATATATATATATATATATATATATATATATATATATACATATATATATACAGTGGCAGTCAAAAGTATTCGTACACCAAAGTTTGAAGTGGTCATCGCTTCATAGTATTTTATTTATTACACTACGCCATTAAACACAGACACCAGCCCTTGTATCCTTTATTTTTGAGCAATTTCATCAAATAAAGTTTTCTTGTAAAACAACTACAGAAAAAAATAGAAATTAATTATCAAACTCTTGTGTCAAATGTATTCGTACACTTAAGAAATGTCCCTAAAATTACATAATTTATCACATTTTAATACTTAGAAGGATATCCCTTCCCTTAATTATTGCTTTCATTCGACTTGGCATTGAATCTACTAACTTCTTTGTGATATCTGGTTTAATTGATGCCCATTCTTCCAATATGGCGGTTTTCAGCTGATTTTTATTTTTCACTTGTCGATTTTTGATTTTGTAGTCAAGAATACTCCACAAATGTTCAATAGGATTCATGTCTGGTGATTGTGGAGGTGTGTTGAGTCTTTCGGGAGTGTTATATAATACCCAGAGCTTAGCATTATGAGGTGTATGCTTAGGGTCGTTGTCTTGTTGAAATATGTAGTTAATTTGAAGACCCATTTGTGAAGCGCTAGAATTCCAATTACTTTTTAGAATGTCAATGTACTTTTTGTGATACATAATTCCATCAATGATGTGCAATTTACCCACTCCATGTACGCTCATACACCCCCAAACTAGAATGTTACCACCGCCATGCTTTACTGTCGCACTCAATTTTTTTTATTATAGCTCTGCATTCTTTTTACACCACACTATTTGTCTGCCATCAGATCCAAACACGTTAAACTTGCTCTCATCCGAGAATATAACATTGTTCCAGAAATCAGGACTTTTATTAACATGTCGTTTGGCGAAAAACATGCGTTTCTTTCTATTAATTTCCGACACAAAAATCTTTTTCCGAAATACTCGACCATGGAATCCTGATTCGTTAAAAGTGCGGCGTATAGTACTTACCGAGATCGAAATTCCCTGTTTGAGGAGTTCTGCTTTAACCGCCGGGTCACTCAATTTTGGATTTTTCTTAATCAATCTTACGAGTAAACGTCTGTGCTTATTGCTGAGTATTTTTGGGCGTCCATTTCGTGGAATATTTTCAACAGTATTGCGTTGGGAATGACGATCTATAACACTCTGCAGTGTAGATCGTGGTCTTCCAAGTGATATCTTTCTTAAAGAGTTACGGTTATTATGTAGTTTCATTATCAGTTTTCCTTCAGCAAGAGAAGTTTCTTTTCCCTTCTGAGCCATCTCAACTTAAAGCCGTATGATTAACAACAAAAAATGCGAGTTTTAAAGCTAGTAAACATAAGAATGAAACTGATAACGCGGTAAAAGTAAGAATAACATAACATCTCGCCAAATATATTCCCACAAACGGTATTTGGCGCAAAAATTGTCTTAATTTTATTATTTTACAACTTGAAATGTGGATGTACGAATACTTTTGAAGCACGAGGTTTAGTGGTGAGATTCAAATTATCACTCTATCGAGAAGCTTTTTATGACCAAATTTAAAAATTTCTTCTTAAAAATTCAAATCATTCATGCAACAACTTGAAAGACATTAAGATTTTTTGAAAATTTCTATTAATTTTTGCGCAATTTCAACTTTTATTCACTTTTGAAGTTAGTAATTTAAGTGTACGAATACTTTTGACTGATATATATATATATATATATATATATATAACCAAATCAGTAAAATTACCAAGTCAATATTAGCGAAAAGAATAAATATAGAATCGAAAAGGAAGAAATTAAGAAACCGACCTGAAGACTTTCTCAAGGGTCTTAAGACTTTTTTCGGGCTATCTAAGACTTTTTTAATTTCTTCCTTTTTGATTCTATATTTATTCTTTTCGCTAATATTGACTTGGTATTTTTACTGATTTGGTTAATTTCATCTATGTTTTAGTAGTAACAGCAGTAGCGCTCTCTAAATACAATTGGATATCTTTTAGTTTTATTCAGAAATAATGTTTATTTTTTTTAGTTTGTTTCCAGAAATAAATTCTAATTATTATTTAAAATTTCATAATGCATATATTTTTTTATTTTCATATTTATATACATCATGCAAATTACCTATTTTTCATTTCTTCTTCAAGCGAAAGTAGGTTGGCAAGAATATAAACTTCCTGTTTACAGAGATAATAATTATTTTACTGTGATTTATTTTTCTTATTTATTCTAGAATTCTATTTTAATAAGTAATTTAAAAAATTGTTTCAAAAGTAGTTTATTGGATTTTCTCAAATATAAATATATATAGGAACGTTTCTGAAGTTTATTAACAACTATTAACACATATCTGAAAGTTTATTAACAACTATTAACACATATCTGAAAGTTTATTAACTACTATTAAACATATTTTAAACATAGAATAAAGGTTCAGAAACAAGTCGCATTTATAACAGAATATAGGTTCGAATGGTAAACGATGTGGAAATTTTACTTTCAATTAGCATTTCTTTCTCAAACTTATTTATCAAATAACATGTTTTTACCAAACTTTCGAGTTTAAAAAACAGAAAGCTGTCTGTTTCAAATTACACACACACACACACACATACACACACACACACACACACACACACACACACACACACACACACACACACACACACACACACACACACATATATATATATATATATAACATTATTCTTAACTACACCTACCCTATGCTTAATAATAAACGTTTACTTATGTTTGTGGAATAAACGAACATCTAGAGAATTCTGTTTTATCACTGACGTATTTTCATGCACGTTTCGCCTTTCATGCGGTCAACCGATTGCTTTGAGAATTTGATTGCATTTTTTTTTTCTGTTTAACAATCCGTATCCATATTCATTTTAGTTAAAAATATATTGCCAAGGAGATTATTTAAAAGTTATATGAAATCTTTTTCATTTCATTCTTTAAGTACGTAATGTGACAAACTATGATAATTTATGCCAATATATTTTAATTTATTATTCCACACAATCCTCTAACCTCTTATCGTAAATATTCTATTGTAAGAACACCAATATAAAGGAAATATTTCTACTCAAAATGTCTTTTTAACTCTATTATTAACATTATTTCGCATTAGCATGATAAAAAGATTATGTATGCAGATAGATAATTGACTTCTTTAAATTACTTTTAATTTACTATTATTTAAGAATTTTAATGAGCTCCTCTATATAATTATATAATAATTAAAAATGTTTCTAAAATTTGAAGAAATTTAATAATACTTATTATATACTTATTATTTTATAATGCATGAAGATTTTAGTATCAAAGCATAAAATTCACTTCAACTTTGTTCATAAAATAAAGTAAATTCGTTTGAATAATATAAAATAACTACATTTGTACAAAGGACTAGTATAATTCAAGAAATATTCCAAAATAAATAAGTACACAGCGTAGAAAAGACATAACTTCAATCTAAATTTATATAAGCTTACTTAAATTCTTAATCGGTAATATTCGAGATTTATATAGTATCAATTTCCAAGTTATCAAAATGCAGTTTACTTCGATTTTAATAGGAAAAAAAATCAGGAAATGGTATTTTAAATCATTCATCATTGAATCAGTGTTCTTAGTCGACATTTTGAAATCATTAATTAGTGTTTGTAGGGGATATTTCAATAATGAAGATTTAATTAATGTTTCTAATGGGCTTATTAAATAGTTATTATTGTCTCTAAAAATTTTCACTTTTCGATTAACATGGCTCTTATGTTATGCGAAGAAAATTGTTTCATATAATTTGAAAATGCAAATGAACCTTAGACGTAGTTCACAAAATACGTAGAAATGGCAATAATTTTAATCAATGCAATAAAACCTTTCTGAAATACTCAATATTAAAAGTATAGTAATTAATAAATACTGTAATGTCTTGATCCTGGCCAATAATTTGTTTTCATCTAGGTTAATATTGTTTACAAAATTCACACAACAGTTTACAGTTTAATAATGAAATAGTTTCACTATCAAATCAAAGAATACACACACACCAGAAATCTCATTGCTCTCCTTCTGACAAAAAATACCGCATTTTGTTTCCGTCAGATATCCGCCTCTGATCTTCTCATTGGTGAATTTGAGTTCCTTATCATCCAAATATCTGCTCCACAATGTCTCCTCAATGGTCTCCAGTCGATCGTGGGAATGTTTGTTAATGGTCCATCTTCGTAGCAGACCCCTCTTGAGCACACGTTAATTATAATCAATTCACAGCTAACACCGGCTGACGTCCACTTGATTTCGACACTTAATGATAATGTTTGATAGTGATTGATCGTTTCTTGAAAATATGAAGTTTCTATTCATAAGGGAAAAAAATAACATATGGGTGGTTAGACATTTTTCTCCCTTCGAGACATGATGGGTCGATTTGAAACGATGAGACACACATCTGTGGCCCTTCATCTGGATGCAACAAATGATCAGACACAACGATTCTACTAGTGAAAACGATTCACATCTGGCAATCCGTAGGCACTGGTGACACTGGCAATCCGTGTGAAAACTGGTGACGTTACATCTGTACTGAATGCCAATTACCATGTGAGGGAAACGAGGAAATGTTTCATACATTTCATAAATTTATAATAAATATTCGTAAATATTTATATTAAATATTTTAATAATATATTTGACGGTTGTGTAACAATATGAATGATGGCTGTTTAGAGCATATGCAGAATAAAACAATTGGCGAAATATTATAAAAATTGGTATTTAGACTCTACAACAGATAGGCTAAACATACATAAATACAATGTTGTAGTTTCTTGTATTGAGTTTTAACATTGTGAGGGATAAGAATGCCTTGCGAATGTTTTTGAACTAATTTATATTTGAGATTCCGTTCTGAGATTCCAGTTCAAGACAAATTTATATATCAGTTTTCATGCTTAACCATTCCTTTTTTTCAGTGGCTCGATACTTTAAATAGAGGGAGTTTAATTATTACCTTCAAATATTACATGGAAAAGAGTTTAAATGATAAGTTAGCACTTATTAGAGAATTTTCAAACATGTATTTACTTACATGTAGTATTTATTAAGACTTTAAGAAGATATTTCAAATGTGAAACAGCATATTTCAAAAAGATTAAGAAGATATACTGAATTTTCATTCTTAAAAAAAAAAGGGAATTATGTGAACAACGAAAAATGATCTATATAACTTTCATTCGATTACATGTTTCTCAAGTTACGTTTTTGTGATATATATAGGTATTTCATTCAGAAGGTAACTTGATCTAAGTGTTTTAAAATATATATCTTTTTAAACTGAAAAACTCTTATGACACAGAAAAAATATAAAGGCGATCCCATTTATATATACAATTCAAAACTAATGTGCGGTTTTAGAAATATTACAATAATCCATGAATGTAAATAGTTTTTAAGCAAAGATATAAGATTTATTATTTTATTTTTTGTAAAGTAAGATTCACCGAAACATGTTTATGGAGTTACCTGAAAAATAACGTAATGTTTTTCTGATGATACATAAAATCCATCGTTATGATGAAATTCGAAAATATCGATCGGTCATTCTTTTAATGATCACTAAAATTTCCGGAATACGTAAGGAATCCATGTTTAGGAATTATAATGTATTTATTAAAGTGTAAAACATTTAAGAAGATGAGTGCTTTTATGTTCTTTTTCAGAAAACATTAGATTCAAAGTTGTAAAAAATTAGGGTAGTTTCTTTTATGCACAATGACTTTCAAGTTTCAAAAATTTTAAAAAAAATCACGACAGTTGAAAATTAAATTACATTAATTCTAAAAATACCCATGAAAAACAAATTGTTATTTTTTATACAGATTGAATGAAGTATTTAAATGAATATAAAGCTACATTATTTTGTATTACATTAACCTGGAAAACAGTGTGCTGAGCGTTTCGATACCTAAAGTTAAAAAAAAAAATCGTTGGTGTTAGTTTTGGCTCTAGAATAGTGTCAATGTATTTTCTTGCATTTAGCGTCCCATCGATAACATGAAAGATACCAATACCATCCGGACACGCATGACCAAATCATTACACTAACCGAGTTCTTTATAGTTGCCTGAATGCAGTCAGGATATAGCTTTTCGCCTATTCTATGTCTATTACCTATTTTCGCCATCTCTACCAAATAACAATATCTTTGCTTCATCACTTTGTATAACTTGTAACCACTGATCATCAGGCCAATTAATGTGTTCTTTTGTACACTGTAATCTTTTTATACACTGCTGTAAAATTTTTCGTTGAATTTTACCTCTTAGTCTAACATCTAATAATCTTCTCCTGATTGTTCTTGAATTGGCATAAATGCCAGTATCATTCAATTCACTTCTGGTGGCCACTGATGACATTCTTCTATCATGGAGACATAGTCTTTTTATTCTTCTGTCATGAACAAGTAGTGTACCTTTTTCAGCCATTTCCTACTTTGTTTTTTATTGAATTTTTCTCCTAGTATCATAAACAAAACTTTTGAACGCCGTATGTAGTTACTGTTTTGCAATTTCAGCATTAGAAAGATCACATTCATGTAACACAATAAGCTTGGTTCCCTTTCTAAGAGTCCAATCTATTTGATGACATTGCTTCATGACTAAATATTAGAACTATTTACAACAATTAATACTAAATATTAAAAGACGTAACAAAATTTCTTACTTGTGATTTCATTACATAAAAAAACGATCTTCCTTCTATAGAAAAAAGCACAATAATGACCCTTTCCAACTTTAAATATGATGTCATCTTCTGGCAGTTATTAACATTTTATTGGTTCCCAGAATAAGAACAGTGATTGGTCAGGAAAGTTAGAAATTCCAATCCACTTCATCACTGTGTTTATTATTCAGATTAAAGTAAGAATAACTTTTCTTGTATTGAAAATATTTGAATTTTGCTTTTTGTATTGAAATCAGCTTTAAATGTTCTTTGAAATGATATGTAAGAGTTTGCATTTTGTGAAATGTAACATTTTCTATAAGCATACAAAGTTAGAAAATATAACGATTTTCAAAAGTGTCCACGATTTTGGCCACCACTGTATTATAATAAGATAATTTAATAGAGCCACTATATACTTTATTGCTTGTTGCTAGATATTTAGAACAGATATTTGCTAGATTTATCAGCAAAACTGAAATCAAATGACTTTAAATGACTTCAAAATGTATAGAAAAGTAATGATAGTTTATTTAGCGACATTTCATGAACTAAGGAATATTTTTGTTGAAAAATAGCATTTTGAATTACTTTCTATTTGTATTATTTGTCTTCATTTCAAACATATTCTATGTGTAAAAATGAAATAATTTAGTTAGAAGTATAAATGCATGTTCAAAACTATTATTTGTCTGGGGTGCACGGAACGTTTCTGTAAGAGACATATGTGATGTAAAAAAAATATTTCCGTTGAAGAGCCATGTTTAAAGAATGGTGCTATTTCTCACAAAAAACAATCGAATGCTGTAATTTCAGCTTGAAAAAAGTGATATATATATATATATATTGAAATTATCGCTATAGTGTGAATTAAGTAAATGACGCATTTTTTAAACATTGCTTCAAATTCCGTTATTATGAATTTAATACATATGGTAATTAATAAAGTAAGTCATAGATCTATTATGTAAGAATATTCTTAAATATATATTTTAGCATTATTTATTTTCAGAAATTCATTTCGTTAGAAGGTTTAGACAATTTGAATAGTTGTAGGTATTTGTATTTATGTATATTGATTATATGCATAAATATGCATAAGAGATATTATATGCATAAATACGATTATTATTTTTTTGTGTTTTGCATTGAAACTAGACCATAATAATTTATTAAAATTTCGATATTTACTTTTGAATAAGATTGTAAAGTGAACTGGTTATATCTACAAATATATGAATGATAGGATGAATTAAATAGTTTCTTAAAAAATATAAGCTCATGAAATTCGATAAGTACATACTGACTTAAGATTTACTTTTTAAAATTTCGTAATGAGAGTAAAAACATTTTAATAGCATAGAGTTCCGATTATATTTTATCCTTATTGTAGGAGCCTATGATATTTTAAAATCATATATTTGTAGAATGAAACAGGCACAGATAGATTTCCATATATATTTATAACGCCTTTTGTATCCAAATTCATATGAAATTTATCTAATCAAGGAAATATGTCAAACCAACAAATTTGCTCAGAAAAAATAAATATTGATGAATTGCAAGATTATACATAAAAAATTATTTTAGTATTTAAAATTTTATTTAATTTTAAAGAATAGCGATTTGATCACATATTATTCGTTCAAGGTCTACTCCACTACGACCTGTCTGCCCGAAAAGGCGTAAACTTAAAATATACAAAGTTTCTTGGTGAGAGAGATCGATCAATTGTTCATCAAAAGAAATACAATCATCACAAGAGTATAAGTGCTAATTAAAGATGTGCAATGAAATTCGTTTGAATGAAATTAATTAATAAGGCCTACTCGGAAGTTTAGAGAGACAAATTCAAAATTGCATTTATAAACGAAAAAAAAATACAGAAACATAAAATTAAAATCACAAGGCCCAAATGATCAAAGATATTATATACTGCATAGCAATATCATACAACACCTGATGAGTACTTCAAGATGAACGAACTAAAATCATGAGACAAATCATTGTAAAATCAGCATTAGCACGTAAAACAAAACTCCACCACCAATCGAAATTAAAATTGCATAAATATTGAAACAAAGAAAAAAGTAATTATGGTCGAAAACAAACGAATACGAGTAGCTGATATGTAGAAAAAGAACAATTAATTTAATATTCCAAACTTGTCAGCGATAGCAAAAAGCAAACAAACGTAAGAGCGTTTTCATAATAATACAAAATTTGTCCTCTGCATAAAATCGTTACCAGAAGGTAGGACGGAAATAGGTAAATAACTAAATAAAATTTTAGACCAAACAAGACTTTAAAAAGCCCAGAATACAAATCCATTACTTGAACTACCCCTTAATTTCATCACTAATGTCCATCAATATTTCACATATTTTTGCAATCGTCTTCAGCGAAACTACACATCTTATATTGCTTGCAAAATATCAAGTACAAAACTCACAAGATTAATAGATACATTATTACACTCTGAAAATCCATGCAATATTTTCAATGTTGCAGGTTGAATAGTCATTCGCTCCTCAATAGTGAAATAACAAGGAAATATATGATAAAGAAGGTCCTTTACGAAATGCTTTCTACCTCCGGAATGGATGATATTCTTTTATTTTTCTCTCTTTCGGATCCATGGTTTTCTATTTTTTTTCATCCCTTTTCCAACTTTTCGGTTTGTCCATGTACATCACTAAAACAATTTTTCCTGGAAACTCTTGACTAGGCGTTTCAAGCGAATTCAACGCCAAAATGATTCACTTGTTTGATGTCATTTATTCGATAGGCGGAAAAGTTTCGCTGGTTTCTTTTCAATTTCAAGTTTCTAAAATAATGGATGGATATAAAAACCGTGAAATGTTTTTACAGATAAAAAAAACAATACTCAGACGGAAACTTAGTTCCATGAATATGTGTGAAAAAACACATTTATAACAAGGTGAAAAACAACAGGATAAATAAAGGAATGCAACCAAATAGAAAAATATTTTTCCGTCACTAGAATATGATGGAAGATGCCCATTTACTATTAACTATACGGATGTATATTTCGAATGGATTCTTTTCTTCATGCCATACGAACATATTAAAAATATTAAATGTTACACAAAGCGAATTAAAGAAATAAAAGGATGAACGTAAAGTTATGATCAATGGCTTCAACGGAAACGGGAGTTGGCTTGGTTTGTTTAATATGGAATTTTTTTTTTTTTCAGGCTTAAGACACTGAAATAAAACAAATGCTTTGCGGTTTATTGCATCACAATTTACAATTATCTAAAATATGCATTGTTTTTCAAGCGTTTAGAAAAATTTCAGTAATATTTTTGCTGTTTTGAAACTTATGTTCATCTTTTACTAATTCTAATACAAAGGAAATACATTAGGCATTTTTTTTAGATTTCTTTTTTTTAAAGAATAGTTGAACATAAAAGTCGTTTCTTATTAAAATCATTTATTATTTCTTAAATTGAATCGAATATTTTTAAAATGCAAAAAGCAATTAATCCTTATTGAAATATTTTGTTTTCAAGTAAACATAATATATAGAAAAAAATTGTTGTCAGAAAAATTGAAATAACTATTAAAAAATCAACAATATTTTTATAAATGTAATCATAAAAAAATGTTTTATAATTTTAAGTAGATCATCCCGCTTTTATTTTTTTTTTCAAAAAAAATTAATTATATAGATATTTTACAGGGTATACCAGAAAATCAAATTTTATAATTTTTATAAATAATCAATTTTTTTCAAACTCTTCAATTTTTATTTTATTTTCTATAGAAAAATGGAATGAGAACAATGTATAATATGGTTTTAATTTTTGGTCTCTAATTCATTTGATATTTTTATGAAAGGAATGTAGTTTATTTTTTCGTTAAAATGCCATTGAAGCATTGAACACTTATATTTTAATGTATAAGAATTCCATGATTTTACCTGTTGAAGGAAATTGCTACCAATTGTATCGTTAGAAATGAAACTGTGAATATTATTCTATTTAAATATTCAACACGTATATTTAGCATTCAATAGTAGTTTCACCTGTAGTACAAAATTTGGCAAAGAAGAAACAAAGGAATATTTTTTATATGTCACTGCCAGTAAGGTGCAAAATTTATTTTAAAATATATTGTCTTTCTGAATTCATGTGGGCGAGATAGCCTGGTTGGTAGGGAGTTGGGCTCGCATGCCTTAGGCTGTGAGTTCGAACCCCACAGGTCGAAG
>JAPMOR010035097.1:70731-81308 GCA_026543865.1 Argiope aurantia | reverse complement strand
AATTCATTTAAAGCTTCATTCCGTACAAGTGGCGTCACCTAGTAATGAATTGATGAGCAATTGATTTAAAAAAATCATACTTTTTACATTATCATGCATTAAAGATTAAAATGAAGAAAATAACTGTAATAAAATATAAAAAAATACTTTTCTAAACACTAATGAATTAGAATTTGTTATTTTAAAATCTGTTATTATATACAGCTCTGAACAGTAATGCCAATGCAAGGTTACCTAGTATGCAAAGATTAATTTCATGCATTTTCTGCCTTTAAAAAATCCCTGAAATTTTCACTTTCTCGCATATGTAATATAGAGAAAATATAGTAATCGCCAAAAAATTCGAATTCGAGATTTTGACGAAAATACTCGTTTTAGAACCCTCTGAGTTCGAAAAACACATTTTTGGAAAATGTATGTCTGCCTGTCTGTGACAAAGATAAATCGAATACGCTTATAGACGGTTGACATTTTGGTATAAAGTATTTACACCAAATTTGTTGATTTCTATCAAATTTTGAGTATAATCTGTTCAGAGGAAATCCATCTATCCGTCTATTTGTTCGAATGTAAGTTAACACGATAATAAAAAACGAAGACGTAGCTAAGATTCGGATCACAGATTTAACATCTATAATATAGACACCAATCAAAGTTTGAGACAAAACTAGCAACTGGTTGGCTGCCTGTACGTGTTTTCATAAACGATAATCATAAAGTCGATAATTCAAAAACGCTATGACTTAATCATTAGGTATGGTATTTTGTAACTATAAGTGTACTTTTGTATCAAAATGTTTCAATCGATTGAGGAAAACGTGCCTAAAGCGAATGATATTAACCGCATGCCAGGGATTAATCTACAATTAACTCGCGAAGAATGTCACGAGGTTTCATTAGAATGTTAACTTAATATTTCATAACTATTGTATACCAATGCAAGGCGTTCTCTGGCATGACAAATATATTAGAGAATATGCGAGAAAGTTTCACGGAGACTAGTGCCACTGGTTTTATTTCAAAAATTAAATTTTATTCTTTCGCTCTGCAATTATTTATTTTATCATATATGCGTAAGTATTCGGACTGTGCATTTTTATAGGAAAAATTAGCTAAACGTAATCTTTTAATTCGCACATAATAATTATTTAAGAAGAAATAAAAATTCTATGTGAAAACATAAAAAAAAAATATTTAAATAAAAAAAATATAAAAGCAAAATGTGAATTCTCCTATTGTACCTAAAGAATATCATATTTCAAACATTTCAAAGAAAAGAGAGTTTGAAAGAAACAGAAAAATCTGAAAACGATTTTTAATAAAAGATCTAATGAGTTTGTTTAATTTTATTGGGAAATGCGAAAATTTCATTATTTTTGGCTTTCTTTGCAATTCGAACTTTTATCTCTGATAGATTCATAATAAATTTGCCGACAGCTAAACAAGAAAAAATGGTTACAGGATCAAACAATAGACAATAACATCTTTAAAAAAAAGGAGACAAAAATGATGAAATTTATCAAAAAGGAATTCTTTACTTGATTAAGCAACTTAAACATTGTTCACACTTTCTCTTGGAAACTCATCTACAACGCAAAATAAATTTTTCTTTACTTATTTTGCTTTTTGTTTTATGGTTTCATCACATTCTTGCATTTTTTATATTCTTTACGACGACTCTGCATTACAATTTGTGTAAAGGAAGATTGTCGCAAAGTTACGAAAGTCTTCGTTATATCAGTGATATTTTATTATAAGCGCACGAGAAAATCTATTTGATCTATTATTACATTAAGATTAAATTCATTTAAATTTATGCAGCTCTTTCAGTAGTCCAATTCAGTGCCGAAACAGTAAGTTATTGCTGAGTGATATGGTTGCTAATAGTTTTTAAGTACTATTAACCTAAGTCACTTATTATAGAAAACTAACTTTTAAAAACTTTTAAAATAACTTTTTTAACTTTTAAAATACATAATCTATAATACAAGCCTTCATCGCTATCTGTAACGTTGGGCGAAGTTTAAAAATATTAGCGCCTTTATTCTCTGTGTCATTCTCAGATGCGCAAATCCCAACTTCTGTTGTTTGTTGTGTTGTGACTTATGGCACTTTACAAGCCCGCTGAGAGTTATCTGCTGGCGATTTAAACCGAATGAATGTCTCTTGTTTTTTCAGCAGCGCCAACTAGGGCCAAGAATACGATTTAGCTACGCACACATCACAGCCCTTTTTACGGGGAGGACTTCATTCATGCAGTTCATTCACTCAGCCACAGATCGTAATTTAGACCTGAATCAGAGAACGGTCACCTCTGAATCACTAACCCCAGGGGTATTTCTCTCGACATGGAGGGCTTAGAGACCACGACAGATTTATTCTTGCGCCAGCCAACACACACACGGTGATTCTTCAGCCGGTGAAGTTCGAACGACAACTCAGGGGATGCGAATCCAACACCCTACCAACCACCCCGGCACCCAACTTCTGTTTTGCCATCAAGCAACACTGAGAGGGTTTGTGTGCGTGTGTGTGGTGTGTGTGTACATGTGGACATGTGGGTAGTGGGTGTGTGTATTTCATATTTTATTTACATTATTTTACACTGTATTAAAATAAAGGTCAATAAACAGATGCCTACAATTTTTATCATTTTATATTTATGCTAATTCATTATATTCTCCCTCACGGAGGAGTTGCTGATGATATTTTAATCTAGCATTATTTTTATTTTATATTTAGCATTACACTTTTTAATATTGGTAAATCGCTTTTAAACAAACAGAAAAAAAAAACATTTTTTTAAAACAAACAGAAAAGAAATAACAAAAAAAAAATAGAACTTTTATATTATTATATATTTTTATCCGAAGTGCTCTGTATCGTTAAATAGTAAAACATATCAATGGTAACAACTAGAAAGATCACTCTACAATCAAAACTACAAAGAGAGAATTTGCATGAAAAATTCGCTTTAGCTATCTCAAATTCATATAGCTTCTGAGATAGGATGTTGAATTTTCAAGAAAGTTTTATGCATCTTAGGTCCTAATCAAGATATCGTCATAGTTCTTGTATTTTTTAGAATCTTAATTTTTGCCACCAAGGCCTGGGTTTCCATTCAATAGTTATTGAGAATTTCTTTAAGTCTCTCTTTCTTATCATATAATTAACTGCACAGAGATATTGCAGATATGTAACAATAATTTTCACCTAACAATATTTCTGCTACAGTATTTCAAACTAAATATCCAAATTCCTTTTTTTTTTTAAATTTTTCTGCGTGAAGTGAAGAGGGAGTACAGTCGGCCACAACAAATCCTGTCGATACTGCTACGTTCAGTGGTGGCGGGGTGGTCGGCTATACGCAAGAAGAAGTGAAGAGGAAGTATGGCAAATTTTTTTAAAAAAATTAAATTTTAACGAATTTCCACGTTTTACCTCTTCCTGAATCGGAAAATATCCATCTGCCTGACTGTGACAAAGAAAACTCAAAAACGCTTTGAGCTAGACGGATGAAATATGGTACACGTTCTTCAGATCAAATTAATAGATTTCTATCATATTTTGAGTCAACTTCGTTCAGAGGAAGTCTGTCTCTCCGAATAAAATTTAGCACAATAACTACAAAACGAAGAGAGTTAGATAAATTTGATACAGGGATTCAATATTTGTAGTAAGGACGTCTGTCGAGTTTTGCACCAAATCCAATAACGGTTTGAACGTCTGACTGTTGATACTTTCAGAAACATGTAAATTCAATAACCGAAAACGCAATGACTTAAATTCATCAAATTGGGTAGTTAATTTTGTGGCTACAAATGTAGTTCTATGTAAATTTTATGTTTTAATTTATGGTGGAAAATTTGTCTAAAACACAAATTCGATTTTTGGATACTATTAACCTCATGCGAAGCAGTTAATCGCCAAGAACTTCGCCAAGGATGATAGGATAAATTCAGTAAAATTGCCAAATTCACGCCAAAAGTTAGGATTTCAAAATTATTGTACGCCGAAACCTTGCATGGTATTCGCCGGGATAATATCTTTATTACTGAGTATGAGAGAAAGTTTTAGGGTGACCACTCCCTCTGGTTTCCTAAATGGATTTGATGTCAGACGTTCATTGGGTATCATGTCCATAAATAGAATGATAAGAAAATAATGTCAAGCCACAAAGTTATGCGAATATCCGAATTCCACTAAACAATAACTAAATAAGATATTATGTTTCTTTATAGCAACTTTACTAAGATTTCTTCAAATCTATATTCTACTAGATTCTGAATCTCTATTCTAAAATGATTAAATTTAACAAACTATTTATTAGAGTTATAAGTCCATCTAAGACTTAATTATGTTACTCTTTTAAAGACAGTCTTGCTTCTGTTTCAGGAGCTTTGCTTTACCACATTTTCCAACAACGCAACGTTTAAAATACAATATCATTAATCTCATTCTCAGAATTTCCCTTTTCTCGCCTGTTTGGCGACTTTTAAGTAGACTAGCGTCTTCCGGGCGAATCATAGCGGATTAATTAATACACCTTTGTCATCTTTTAATGGCGCCCTCCTCACGTAAAATACAGATTTTGTCGCCAAGTTCATTAGACTTGGCTGGCACGCGTTGTGCGAAATATTCATTAACTGTACTGGAGAAATAACACATGCAGCTTGAAAAGGATGAATTTTCGTTTTTCTTTTTAATCTATTAGAGAGGAAAGATGGCTTATGGGCAACTTGGGTGTAATTACAGCTGATTCCTATTTTAACCTGTTTCCGAGTTGCTGGGCTTATATAGGTATAAATATGATATATGTTTAATCTAAAAAAATGCAAGATTAGAACACAGAAAGAATATAATTTTAACAGAAATATTTTTTTAAAAAAAATCGGGTACTAACACAATTTTATAATTTTTTATGGTAGATTTTGAGATAAAATAACGAATTATGAGTTGAAAATTGTCTTTCTATAAAATATTTAAAATTCCAAAGATAATTTTTTTTATCCAGTGGGAGTGTTCTCTTTAAAATTTTCTCACATTCCCTCTAATAAAATTGTCATGTCAGAGAAACCCTCGCATGGCATTGGCGTATAATACTTACGAAATATTGACTTTTGGCCTGAATTTGGCGTTTTTACAATCTGTCGTGTCATATTCGGCAAGCGTTTTGCCTTAATTCCTATCATGCTGTTAATATTATCCGAAAATCTAATTTATGCTTTATACCTGTTTTTCGCAACTGATTGGAACAAAGATTTGATACAAAACTGCATTTGTAGTCAAAAAATCCCAAGCTAAATTTGATATATGCAATTCATTGTGTTTTTGAATGATTATATTTGCATATTTTTAAGGGTTCAGACCAACAGATAATCAACCCTTTGTTGGATTTCATTGGGTAATTTGATAGGTGTCTACACAATAGATGATAAATCTGTGTGCCGAATTATATCCATCTAGCTCTCTTCTTTTTGTAGTTATCGGGTTAACAGCTATTCGAACAACCGTATCTCCGAACTTCCTCTTAACAGATTTTACTCAAAATTTGATAAAAATAATCTGCAATTTTGGTGTCAAGACCGTTTACCAAATTTCAACCGTCTAGATCAAATTGTTTTTTTTTTATTTTGTTTTTTTTTGTCGTAGACAGACATATTGATATATTCCAAAAATGTGTTTTTCAAACTCAGAGAAGTCTAAGACGGGGAGATTCTTCAACATTTCGAGCTCGAATTTCTAAGAAAGTAAAAAAGAGCACAATGGGCAAAAAATAAAAAAATATTAAATGAAAACTTTAACGGTGACTCATAATAATAATAACAACATAATTAAGTCAGTTCATGTACATGTTTATAATAAATCTATATACATGAGGTCCAATCTGAAATCTATTGTATATTATGATGCAGTTGTTCATGTCGATTTTTTTTTCTTGCTGAAATATTTAACTATTTGTTGGTACATCAGACATTATTAGGAGTAAAAATAGTTTCCTTTCTAATATTTTTAATGTAAAAATTATAAAATTTTACAATACTTAAAATGCTTTTGGGATCTTATTTTAATTAATGGTGTCAATTTTGTAATTAAAAATACCAATTGAAGCAAACGATTTTTGAAAAACGTCAAATGTTTATATTCTTCATAATATAAATAATTCAAATTGTTTTCCTCAAATATTAAAGTATAAGAAATAGTTTAATAAACTATTGGAAACAATTAACTTTTCAGCAATAATAATAATTTGCAATAAATAAATTACTTTACATTAATAAAAAGATGAAAATAAATTAAATCAAAAGTTATTTCGGAAATGAATTGTCAATTGTCTGTTTTTAAGCTTTGCTTTATTATTCTTTTAAAATTTGCTATTGTGTTTTGGCAACAACTCTTGGTATGCATTCTTGTTGTTCACTGAAATATTTTTCGAAAATCTAATTAAATAAATGTCAGACTTTTATTTTCCTGAAGTTATAAAAAAAGAAAAGTTATGAATAATAATAAGTACTAAAAGTTAAAATTATCTTATCGTTTTGACCTAAAAAATAAATAAAGTAACGGTGTTTTTTTTTTTGCAAAATAGCAAATGAGAATTTTAAATAATTATTTAAATATAGCTTAGAAAATGCTAACGATTTGTAATAATATAAACATAAGAATGTAAATGATCTGCAAATGCATAACTGAGAAAAATATTAATGATTGTAATAGCATTACTGAAAAAAATTCTAACGATTTGAAATAACATAAATAATACATACAGTAATGTAACATCAATAATATAAATAATAAATATAGTAACGTAACATAGATAACATAAATAATAAAAGTAGTATCATTATTTTCGTTCGCTTAGGAATATAGTTTCTATTCGTGAAGATAGTAAGATGATTCCATGCTACTTTAAATTTGGAAATATGATCGATTGAAGTTCCATAAGACTAATAAGACATTTTGATTATCCATTTATATGTGTTTAAGCTTAAACCTAGATCGCTCACTTCTTCTGTGGTTAGTCGTTGATTATGACAAGATTTTCAGAAACGTTTATTATTTCAGATATGCCGAAACCGGATCGCACAAAATTACTAGTCATCCTCCAAATTAATCTTCAATTCATCTAATTACCGTTCAAAATTACTAACTCTACTCCACACAAAATAAAGGGTGTTCCAAAATTAACGCAAGATTTGAATTTTCCGCCATTGTGTTGGCAACCAAAAACCATTCGATAGCTGATAGTTTAGGGTGAGTCAAAATGAAGCACTAAGGCCTAATGGACGATAGAACAATGTGTTTTCGTTGTTGAGAAATATTTCGAAAATAATGACAGTCTGACGGCCACAGTTCAAAAATTTGAGAATTGGCCCCCTTGGTTGTATGATTTAACACCATTGGATTCTTTTAATGTGATTATTTGAAGTCAAAGGTCTATGTGAACAAGTCCACAAATAAAGCGTTCATTGAAGAAGCCATATTTAGGCAAAATGGTCATTGAAAATTTCAACAAATGAGTACATTGTTCCCAGCAACTCGTGGACGCCATTTGACCTGTGCATTGTTCCATACATAACCCTATCCTGTGTAAAAACGTATAAAATTATAACATTTAAAAAAAAACTTTTTTTTTTTACTTAATTTATATCTTCCGTTAACCAGTTGTTCTATCACGTAATGCTCTATTTTTACAAACCCAAAACTGTCATCTGTCAAATTGTTTTCTTAATAGAGTTGCCAACACTTTATTGTATGTATGAATGATGGCAAATTTAAATCTTGCTTTAATTTTTGGATATCCTTTATTAATCTAATAAATCAAACCAACTTATTTCCAATGGGAAATGAAGCAGATTTTACAGTATAAACAGTAAATTTTCAGACTATGAAACGAGAAACAAAATGGGTTTTGAAACCTCAGAATCCAAAAGACAATCCTGAAAGTTTTGTTCTTGACTTCATTTTACAAGAGATTGAAATCTAGTGTATGATAAATGGTCCTTCTGTTAGAGACATCAGGACAGAATGCTAACGAAACTGTATGACATTATAACTGCAATGCGATCTCGAAATCTAGATAATCAAAATCGCAACTTTTATTGTGAGTGTTTTTTTAGTTTCAAGGAATGAAATCATGTGTAAAAAATTCAAATGGGACCTCTTAAATTGCTAACTAAACAGAAACATATGCTTTAATTGACATCAGAAACTCCCCCAAAATAAAATACAGAAGATAAGATAGTAAAATTGTCGTGTCTTCAAGATTTAAATTCAAAAACATAATATTGGAGAACTATGAATAATCTATAGTACGGGCATCATTTGTTATTTTTATGCAAAGGAAAAAAAAATCTTTAACTTTATATTACAGTAACCATACTAAAACTTTTAAATTCGATGCCAAATACTAAGCGTTCCGGAAATGAAATTTCAAGTTACAGCAATATTTTTAAAGAAAGGAAGTCTTTTTAAAGATTTTTTTTTTTATAAAATCAGAATTGGTATTTGGCAACACATTAGTTTTGTATTGCTGAAAGACGATAATTGCTGTGTCACCTTCGAAAATCTTCAGCATTTCTTGCAATAGAATGGCATTTGTTGACAGGCTGGACGTTCTTCAAGACTCGTCTAATTTCAACAACAAGTTCCAAAAAGTTGAATTACAGAAATGTTTGACTTCAGAATCCAAAGTTTCCACGACAAAATTCTACAAAAAGCAAGAGTCATCTCCGGAGCCTTTACACATCTTTGTTCTTGGACCATCGATCTGTGGTAAAAGACGCATTATAGAATATGCAGCAAATCGCCATCTAGATATTCCATTCGAAAAGAACATCCATTTTGCTTATAAACTCAGTGGCTTCCTGCTTAAAGGGATCGAAGCAGAAATTAACTTATGGCATGTTGGTAACATCGAACGTTCACTGGGTATTTTGCAGACCTTCTACCAAAAATGTAAAACATGCTTTATGTTGATTTACGATGTAAATGATTCAACCACATTTGACGATGCCCGCCAATGGATTCCGAGTCTGAGATGTGTTCTGGACGATTATGTGCCAATTATCTTGGTGGGATATGAAGATTCGAAGGATCCATCGACATGTAAAACATTACCCGTTTCGTTTTCGGACGGAATGAAAGCAAAAACATTCTTCGAACTGAGAACTTTTTATGAATTCTCGGACCTGACTGGCCCAGCCGTCTGTGAGATGTTTTTCGACGCTGCGCACATTGCGTTGGAAAATGAGAATACGATTAAGGAAGTGGAAGTTGATGAATCTGAAAAAAAAAGCGATTCCTGTGAAGTCAGTTTTGCCTGTGTCAGGCCCTAAAACAATTGATTAGAATGTATTTAAATATATATTTGTTAGAAGGGACGTACAGCATTAAATTGCAGTATAATGTAAAATTTTAAGAATAAAATATTTTAAAGAATTATCTTCCTTTGCCAATTAGCTTTTCACCAAAATTATTATTTTAAGTAATTACCCTTTGCACTAAGAAAAGTAATTAGATGCATATTTATTCACTTAATACAAGTATTTGGTCATTGCTCCGAAAATATATATACAGTCAAACCTGTTTTTGTACTGTCTTTTTTAATGCGATTTTATTTTTGTATGATTTTTTATACAGTGTATGAATTCCAACGTTATAGGCACTAAAACACCATTGAAATGTTTTCATGGTGTACATATGCACCAATATAATCTGTACATATGCATACTAATATAATCTGTATGTATCATTGTATGTGCATATCACATCAACTAATTTCAATATTCCAAATAAATAATATAATTTAAAAATAATTCTAATATCTTCAAGTGATTTTGAACTAGTTCATCACAAGAAGATGCGCGTTTTGGATTACGATGAGTGTATTGGATTAAGTGCATTTTGAAAATTTCTCCGTGTTAAAAATGAAAAATTAAAATTTAAAAATTATTTCTATTTTTAATTTAATTATTTATTTTATTTGGAAAGTACTTTCTCATTATTTCACAAATCTTCGACAGATTTTTAGAGTGAACTTTTTCTTATCTGATCCGCTTTTACCGCATAAAAGAATTTTTCTTTAATATGTTCTAAAATTTTATTTGTTATAGCTATTTATGAAGTTTTGGAATATTTTTATGAGGTCTCTATTTACCGCACAGAAACAAGATTGGCTGTTTTAAGCTGAATTGTTTCCAAAAATTAATATGCGTCGTCTTACGACTTGTAGATATTTTTAATAATTAGAATTAAAAATAAAAACGTCAAAAGGATGCTTGAATGGCGTCATAAAGATGACACCCGATTGCAAAGGGTTAACTATTAACATAAAATGCATTTTTTTTAAAAAATCTCAACTTGTTATTTGATAAAACCAAAAAATATTAATTAATTGAATTAATGAACTATAAATTACTACGTATGCAAATTGAAAAGTATATATACAGTGAGAGTCAAAAGATAGTAAACACCTACGACTGATTTAGAGAATGTGTTATTACAAATATATTACTGACTTATAATATAAAGTTGATCTATACAATTATTAACTTATTTAAACAGAATTGAATAAT
>JAPMOR010035097.1:59700-70721 GCA_026543865.1 Argiope aurantia | reverse complement strand
TAACTCAATTTAAATCTAAGAACATCCAGTTTTTGCTTCAAAAATAAAAAGTAAACACTCATAACTCTTTCTCTTTCAAATGTTTTAATTTTATTGGTATCGCCACTTTTTTCTTAGAGGATCTTGATGTAAGTTGAAGTCTCACATTCTACCCGAATTTATGTAGATTTCTAGAAAAATCTCAGATTTTTTGATGGGGAAGCAAATAGTGCTAGAAACGGGAAAACTGATGATAAACTTAAAGGAAAATAATAAATCCTTACATAAAATAGAAAAACAAATGTTTAAAGCAGCCATTGCACAGTCAAGAAAATTCTTGACAAATATTCAAAATATAAACAAATTAAAGATTTTCAGAGAACAGGGGGACCAAGACGACTTATTGATACAGAAGTGAGAGCAGTCGTACAAGAGATCAAAGCTTATATAGCTGCAGGTGCTGTTAAAATATCTCAAAGCATTTCACAAAGATCAGTGAAGACTAAAGTGCAAACATTGTAAGGAGGATTCTTCATGAACATGAGTTACATGGCAGGATTCCATATAAGAAATCATTCATCACGAAGTCGAGTCAGAAAAACGTCTGCTGTTTGCCTAAAAGTACCTTAATAAGGATTTAGATTTTTGTGATATTTTATTTAGTAATGAGGGGAAAAAAACCTAATTATTTGGCACACAGAAGCTCGTAAAAATATGGAAACCAAAAAATGAAGAATCCAGTTATAAGTATTCAGTTAAGACAATTAAACATGGGTGGAGGGTATCTTTTAAGATCTGGGGATGTCTGGTGGCAGCAAGGGTCTATAATACAGTATTTGCCGAATCTACAAAGAACAGAATGGACAACTTAAATATTTTAAAAGATAATGTTGCCCCTAGTGTTGTGAATTTGGAATTGTCACCAAGCTAGATCTTCCAACATGAAAACAAACCCAAGTACACATCAAAGATTTTGAAAAATAATAATTCTATCGCGTTGCAAAGACTTTGGACCATCTTCCACAGTCACCTGATCTATATCCCATTTAAAATTTATGGACATATTTTAAGAAAAATGTACGCCAAAGAACCACTTTTAATAACGAAGAGTTGAAATAAATTGCCATAGAAGAATGGCAAAAAATTCCTCACGAACTAACAAAAAAACTTGTCACAGCTATGCCTAGACAATTAAAGGCAGCGCTAAAATTAAAAGACTGCAGACAAAATATTAATATTACAGTTTTCATTGTTTTGTTGATGTCAGTGTTCCCTGATTATTTTTTTTGACGCTTGAAATCTGATGCTTTCCTGTTTTAGTTGAATTATTTCTTTTTTGCATTGTGATGTAATTAAACGTTTACAAGTCGTTACATCCTGCATGAATAAGTTAACAATTTATTGTTGCGAAATTTTCTTTACCGGGGTTCGTTTGGATAGTGGGAGCGATATGGTGTGTAGAACGCTCAATTAGCAGGCAGAAGTAGAATAAAAACAACGACGTTTATTTACACGAAGACACACAGGACAGCACAAAGCGACAACTATATACAGCACAGAAGACGATTATCTTCACCCGAGATGTGTAGCATACAACAGCAGCATACAACCAGAATCTACTGCAGACAGTAGCGCACAGCTCAGTTCAGCACGAGCTTGACTCAGTCGCTTCCGACTCCTCCGTCTTCTACTTCTCCGACTCTGGTTCGGATTACTGACTTGACTGTCTTCGACGACTCTGTCGTCTCCCTTCTCTGCTCCGTCTTCGGACTTCTCGTCGTCTCGACTACTGGTTTCGTCGTCTCCTTGGCAGCGGCGGTCGCTTCCTTTTATAGGTCTCAGGAGGCGGGGCTAGAAGCCTCTCAACCAATCAGGAACGTTCGAGGCGTATCTCGGTTCCTACTGGACGGATCGGGAAAATTCTCGAAGTTTCGGGTATTATCTATTTTGGCGCCAAAGTCGCCAAATTTTTGCCAAGTCGCCAAATGGTCGCCAAGTTTGTCGCCAAGCTCTGGGACCTCCGACGCGCTAGTCCCATTCAGATGACTGTAAAACTTTCTTTCTATTGATGGAATAAACTATGCTGGGAAGCCGAATTGCAGGTTTGTAACAGTATATATCAACTTTTTGTTATAAGTCAATAATATATTTGAAATAAAACATTTTCTATATCAATCATGGGTTTTACTTTCTTTTGGCAATCACTATACTTTGAAATAAATGCGAATGTAAAAATCCCACTTCAGCAATAATATTCAAGAAAATTAATTTTTATCTTAACAATTGTAAAAGCACTTGATTGAATGTTTTGATGGACTATTCTGAATTTTATTATAACGTTACTGTACATTAAAATTCAGCTGTAACCCATTGTGTATCATTTTTTGCTGTAACCAAAAAATTACTAAAAATTGAGAAAATATGAACAAAAATGAAACTTTATAGAAATTCATTACAGACATGAAACTGAAATCAATAAAACGATAATTTTGTTAATTTTAAGATTATGCAAAAATCATTTCTTGTTAGATAATTTAATAAATCATTTTCAATTTCCATTGGCAAATAATTGCGATAACCTATCTGGCGACGGTTAAACGTATTTTTGTGTTCAATTGAACAACCTTCTGTTCGATGCCTATTAATTATCTTGAATTTCATTTACATCTTCTATCCTTTGTTTGAACGGAGGTGTCGATGACATTTTGATTTATCCTCCTAGTATTTCTAGTAATATTTTGTAGATTCGTTAATTAGCTAAGCGAAACGTTATATTAAGTACAGCTATGAAAAATTTTAGTGAAACAATCGGTAAAGTTCGAAAGGTGACATGTTTACATTTGCTATTCGACAAAAAATATTAGGGATTTCATCTGAGCTACGCCTATTAACTTCTTATAAATTTAAAAAATGATTACAATATATTTCTTTATAAAATATATCATTTGTAAAAATCTCATATCCTCATCCCTTCTAACTTTCATTTAAAGAGTTAGCTATCTTGACTCACACCTATCATATTAGTTCATACTTACTATCTAATTAAATAATCCTTTCTGTATCTCAGTAACGAGATAGCAAAGAAAGGATCATCTAATGAAATAAATTATATGAATCACAAATGCAAACCATGATAATATACTAATTAACCGAAGGTTTGCGCGTAATACTAATATAAAAAAAAATTCGGCAAATAGTTAAATCGACGGTTGAATCCTCGTTTAGTGTGCCTCCGAGTTGGTCGCCAATATGGCAACCCTAAAAATCAAACAGAATAATTTTCTTGGTATCCCTAATACTGATTTGTTTATAATTTTTTTCGCTTGTTGAATTGTACATCTACTACAGCAATTTTATAAGAAAAGAAAATTAAAAATAATCGATAAACTAGCATTCATTAAAGAATTTAAATAAATTATGTTTTATAATTGGAAGTATTATTATAGCTAATAAAAAATCAGTATTATTTTTTAAGTGAACTATAAACACATCATATTTATCTTTTTATAATTCTTACGGAATTATTTTATTGTAATTGAAATCGTTTGTTTACGAATGTGGGCAGAAGAGAAATTAAAAAATGTGCTCGAGCTTTTTAAATCGTTTGTTTTTATTTCATATTTCCATTTTAATATTATTTTAACATTCGAAAGGAATTCTTCATGATTTCTCATTATTCGATAATTCTGAGCGTTCAATAATCCAATGTCTGATGGTTAGGATTATCAGAAACAATATCATAACAAATATTATAAAAGATATTGTATTTCAAAATTCAATGTTTGCGTTTCAAAATATTTCATGTTGAAATAAATACAGTGGCTCAAATAATTGAGAGTATACCTTACTTTTACACTTTACCTAGAAGAGCAAACATGTTTTTTAATTTTTACTCATAACAAATGGCTTAATTTAGAGTAAAAATAAAGAAAAAACGATGAAAAACTTCTAAACTTAAGAATTTCAGAAGCATTTTAAATAAACATAAGCAGACTTTTGCCTCAAAAAATTGAGAATACACCAATGAAATTTTTATAATATTTTGCATAAAAAGAAAGTGTCAATATTTAATTGCATGTCTTTTGGGCTTTATAATGACCTTTAAACTTCGTGGTACTGATTCGACCCATTTTTAGTGGTATCTGAAAATATTTTTCCCCATTCTTCTTGCACACTTGTTTTAAATGGGTTGCAAGGGTTTAAATGGGTTCTAATTTTGTGTTTCTGAACCACTATTTTGAACGGCCCATAGATATTTAATGGCATTGATGTTGGGGTAGGCTTGATATTATCTTTGCAACTGGCCATGGCCCTTTCCCTTCATATTTCAAGAGGTTCCATATTAAAGGAACTGATCAATGTGGCTGCGGCGAAGTAGGCTATCCCCTTCATTATGCCACTAGCTGCCCTCTCACCACATCTTATCATCTCAAGAAACCTACCCACGACCTAGAAAATATTTGGTGGACCAACGTCATGAGAAACAAGATGTCCAAGGTTAAAATTAGAAATCTTGTGCGGTTCCTACAAGAGAACGAGGAATTGATTTCTCCAGACCCAAGCCCAGTATAAATTTTCGTTTCATTTCTCAACCAAGCTCTTTTCCAGAATATATTTACTTCAATAGATTTCATTTACTCATGCTCCCCACCGAACACCTCTTTCATCATTATAATATTTTATAGTTACTTTTTATGTGTATTGGTGTTTTTTTATGTCTTTTTATGTGTTTTTTTGTCTTTTTATGTGTATTTCTTTTATCTAAATAAATACTCCCACGTATATCCTTTCAACCGACAGGGAATCCTAGAGATTCCAAGTTCGGGGATATTCTGTGGCGAAAGGAAAGGGTACTGTGGTGGTGTGTGGGACTGCTTTATACAATGAAACAGACAACACATTTTGCATTCTGTTTGGTGTCGTTGTCCTGATGGAAAATGAAATTTTCATCCAACCCAAATGTTTAGTACTTTTCTTCAGATTATTGCGAAGTATATTCAAGTAAACCATGTGGTTTATAATGTCATCTATAAGCATTAAATTTCCTACCCCGGATGAAGCTATACAACCCCAAATCCTGACGGAGTCACCACCATGTTCAACTGCAGAGCGCAAATTTTTTGGATCCAAAACAGTATTAGGTTTTCTCCATACAGTGCTATGGCTGCCATTGCCAAAAATGTTCAGTTTTCTTTTATCACTAAATATAACTTTCTTCCAAAAGTTATTGGTCTAGAACTGATGGGTTTTTGCAAACTTCAAGTGCTTTTTTCTGAATTTGCAAGTTGATGACCGGTTTCTCTCTAACAATGCGACTTTTATAGCCAGATTGTCAAATGGCCTTTCGCACAGTTTCAGCACTTACACTTCTGCCTATGATTTGAGAAGTTACTGTACCAAGTTTGATGACCCACGCGATCGCAGCAATCTAAAGAAAAGTGTAAAAAATTTGGTTTTATCTGGAAATTCCAGTTTTCAGCAGGACAACTACCCCAAACAGAATGCACGTAACATCAAAATGTTGCGTCTTTTTCATTGTAAACAGCAGTCACACACACCACCACCGTATCCCAACATCAATGCCATTGAATATCTGCGAGCAACACTCGATATAGTGGTTCAAAAACACAAAATTAGAAACAAAACCCATTTAAAACAAGTGGTACAAGAAGAATGGGCTAAAATATCTTCAGATACCACCAAAAATGGGTCGAATCGGTACCACGACGTTTAAAAGTCATTATAAAACCCAAAAGACATGCAATTAAATATTGACACTTTCTTTTTATGCGAAATATTACAAAAATTTCATTGGTGTATTCTCAATTTTTTGAGGCAAAAGTCTGCGTATGCTTATTTAAAATGATTCTGAAATTCTTCAGTTTACAATTTTTTCTCATCGTTTTTTCTTTATTTTTACTCTAAATTAAACCATTTGTTATGTGTAAAAATAAAAACATGTTTGTACTTCTCGGTAATGTGTTATTCATATTGAAAGTCGGATTTATCAAGTAAAAGTAAGGTGTGCTCTCAATTGTTTCAGCCACTGTAGTTTTTAATATGAGAATGAATGTTTAAATAAGGAATTTACTGACATATAATAAACCTGAAAATAAAATTCCAACTTTAAGATAGCTTATTTAAATATCTGTAATAAATTAGAGAAATGTAAATTTTCAAATGTGTTCTTTTTTATCATGTGTGAAAGTGATGTTGTTTTGGTTTGAGATTTTTGAAACCTCAAAATGCGTAGGCAACAAATTGGCGATTTATCGCTTTTGAGGTATCAATTTTTCGCTTTTAGGGTTAGTAGAAAATAATACAAAAGGTTGTCACATTTGGCGATTTATCACCAGCTAAAGTTACAATTTCATTCATTCTCTGAATTCTTACAGACTGTGTTAATTTAAGTCGTTGTTAACCAGTTTAAACTGGTTTGAAATAATCACGAGACTATCAGATTACGCATGCGTCGATATTTAGAAAAACGATGGGGTTTTTTTCATGTCAAAATCGGTCGATTTCCAAAACTTTGTTTGCCAGCTAGAAAAATTTAAATTTAAATTTAAAAAATTATATATATATATATATATATATAGTGAGAGAGAGAGAAAGGGGGATAGAGACAGATAGAGAAGTCTTGTGATTGTTTGAAACCGGTCTAAACTGGTTAATGACACAAATTAATTAAGACAAATAATGACTTAAAAATAATAATGCTCTCACATGATAACTTGAAATTTGCGGACATAGATTTAATTTTCTTCTTTTTTTTTTCTATCCACAAGAATTTGTGGAACGAAAAACATTTCTATTCTAAAAGATTGGATTTAAAGTTTTAAACTGTATCTAATTGATAATTTGTCGGAGAAAAAAGGGACTGAGTTTCTTAGGTCTGAAATTGATCTTTTTTCGCATTTATTTTGCATGAAATGCCGCTTCACTTATTGAAGATTTCTTTTTCAATATCCAGGTGCAGTATATTTTAGATGATTAACCAAAGAACTAATAGTTATAAAAAATGTGAAGTTTTTTCATTGCGATATCTCTGGTGATAGTTCTGTTGGTCCAGAGGTTAAAATATTTGGAAATTGCATTGTGAAATCAAAGAAGAAAGAAAGAAAGAATGGGAATGACAATAATCTACATTATTATTCTTATAGTTTGAACAAAGAAAGTGAAAAAATAGCTTTTTTTTTTCACTTTCTCGCATATAAAGGTACCGCCATCATTAAAAAAAAGCTATCTCGAAATTTTTAATGACTCTCTATGTTTCAGACATCGTAGTTCAAAAGAAATAATTTCTTAATTACATCTGTCTGATTATCAATGTAGCTTACCCTTTAAAATCCAGATAAATGAGACGTACATCATAATTTTGTACTGTCGTCAGATGACGAGGACGACACCTGAGCAGGCACCCCCTCTCTGCAGGACTTCCTATCCAATAAGACATCATTAAGCTGATAAGAACAGATACTACACTTTGATCTTAGCCCAAACGTTGAGAAGCGACTCTTTGACGATTACAGGTGCATTTGCAACTGTTTCATTTTCTTTTCTATCTAAAAAGATGACACCTATTTTGGGAATATTTTCTTATTTTGATTCAAATGGAAATTCATTGAATACTTGACTTCTCTATGCATTCGAAATAATAATGGTTTATTTTTTGCTTACAGCTATCAAAATTCAATAAATCGATACACGTATGGCACTCGGACAAAACAGTTAAGCGGTTCAAGTATACATTTCAGCAATTGAAATGATATGGTGAGCAATTACATTGAAGATCAACTGAATGGTATTTGCAAAGGCACCATAAAGTTTCAAATAATTCATATAATCTAACTTTGATACACATACCAATTCAGTTTCTGGATTAGTGTCACGACAGGTACAATACGATTTGAACCGATATTGGATAGTTTCATTTCTAAGTGGTAAAATTTCACATTTCATTTAGTCCAACATTGAATACTCCCAAAACGGCATCAAATTCAAAATGAAGTTATAAATTAGCTGTATTAAATATCTGTTGTTCAAAGTAAGAAGAAAGTACTCCTTGCGAATTTCCTCATTAATAATAAAAATAGTTTTTTCGTTTTATCTATATTTTCGAACTGCAGTAAATATTATTCATGAATAAATCTTCAAAATAAAAAAAAATACGCCAGTTCAAAATATTGTCAATTATTACAATTATTAACCGAATCTATGTATTTTTTTCAGCTAAAATATTGCAATACGTACCATTATTTAAAATCCACACATATTTGGCATTTAAATTTCTTCCTACATACTTTGAAAAATAAGAAATAAAATAGTAAATATCATTAAATTTGGAAATATTTAATACTGACTTAAAATCAAAACAAATAATAATAAGTGCTTTATTGGAAGGGAGCGGGACATGTATTTTTAATATCAATTGTCTAAAGTTTTTACTGGGATTACTGGTTCATTCACATCAGCGGAGTTCGAAGTCATATTCAGATCACATTTAACAACTGGGGACGTGCGGTCTATAAAACCGCTACCGATGGATTTTCGGTCATCCCTATTATATTTTTAACTCCTTTGAATAGATTGATCCTATAGCTTCCTGTTTTGTGACCTTCAATACACGTGCACTTTTTCGACCGATTTCAGCGGATGATTTTTAAAATAATTCAGTTATTTCTTTGAGCGCGGTCTCTAAGACCGCACCTCCCTGTTAGTGTCCCAGTGATAAACAAGGCTTAACAGGTGGCGCTAAAAATTGGGCCCCGAAATATCATCCAGTTTACTGCTCCTATTATGAAGCAGTGCTCCAGACACTTTTATATGAAGCAGAAAATGATTTTAGTGATAAGGATAATTGTACAGAAGAGTTTTTCGATGAAAGTTCACATTCAACTGATTCTGATATGTACGTTCAAACATAATTAATTTTTCTAATGATAATGTATTTTAAAAAATTTATAAAATATATTAATATGCCAAGAGATATATAAGATATATATATATACAGAATTTATAGGTTGATTTTTATACTAGTTCTTAACCTGTATGTTTAAAATGCCACAGAAGACCATGCTATGAAAGTCACACAAGCCAATAAGAAAGGGCAAATTTTACCCATTGTTATTTTTTTTCATATAATTGTTGACTTTTACATTATATTGTCTTCTATATACCTTCATATACTGTAAAAATAAATATGATTTAAAAAGTAAAAAGTAATATGCCTTTTCAAGATTATTATTTATTGTAACATGTAATTTGAGAAGAAAACGTATCTTCCAATGCATTTACTTTTTTCAATGATAATATATTTTGAAAAATTTCTAAAACTTATCTATATATCAAGAACATTATCTGCAAAATATATTGGCAATTTTTCATACTAATATATTCATTAGAAAATTTAATTTGAGTGTAAATGAAATGCTGTCTCTGAGACTGCACCTCACCAGTTAAGTCCTAAAATTTCCCCTCCCAAGTTAAGGGTTAAGTTAGAGCGAGAAAACGTTGGTTTTGTTTGAATCAATTCAACTTTTGAAAATAGGTTGATGGAGCGAGTGATGACGACTGCACTTCGAATCCACCTCCCCAAAAAATCGGTTAATTACGTCGGGTACTGAAACAGGTTTATTAATCAATATAGACTATCACTTTCTACAAAAGCTTTCTAGTCTGAAAGTCAGTTAATAGATATTCTCCACTAAGCATTCTGATGTATTTTTAAATTTATTTATGGTTTGTAAAGTCAAACTACTTTCTGCGTTCTGATTGGACAGAAAGTGTGAATTTTGAGCAGCATTCCACACATTTTGTAGCCAGTTTAAAACAGAAAATCATCAAAATTAATGTAGTACTTAATTATGTAGTACTTCATGTATCATCAGGTAATAAATTCAGCGTCTATCTGGGTAATAGCGATAGACTGCAGACTATATTGATTCAAAATCTTTTTTTAATTTTACCTTTTTTTAAATCAGATTTTGAATTCAGTAATTGGTACAAACTATCTTTCACTACTATATCAGGTTAAAAAATTTAGATACTTTTAGTACTTTTTTCCAAAGATTTATTTAAGTAAGGGATATAAAATCCTTTTTGTCTCTATTTTCATAAAAAATTATAAACAATAATACTCAACGGTTGAAATGTCCACGAGTCATATTATGGACATTTGGCAGATAATAATTCCGAATCTTGAGAACTAATACCGGCGAAGAATTTGTTCAGTGTTTTCTGTTCTCTCTCTTTTTTTCAAGGAATTCCAGCAGATTATGTTTTTAAATTCTGATTTGGGTTTGACTTTAAGATATTGCATAATGGGCACAAAACTTTGGTTGTAGTTAAATGTATTTTAAGGACAACAATGTTGATGAAGAAGCCAATAAGTTCCATTCTCGCTATAAAATAAGGAACTTCTAATCATTGTTATTATTCTCTTGCAAATAAGGTAAATTTCGAGTTTTACGTCACAAAATCGAATGGAAAACGCTCTGCACTAAGCCTAGATTCTTCATATGATTTGACGCGAAATGTACTAAGTTCAAAGAAGAAAAAAATACTGTAACAAATGTATTTATTCTCACTATTTTTAAGAAGCTGCTGAAAAAATTTCATTGTTGTAACAGAGATTTTAATTAGTCTTACAGAAATTTCTGACGGAATCTTTTTAAGGATGTTTTTAAAATATTCTCCACCTAAATGAATAAATTTCAGAATGATTGTTCAATATTAAGTCATTAAGTAAAAATTAATAGGTGTTAATTTATTTCCCTATTTTTCGGTAATTAATTTACTGAAGGCGATAATTAATCATAATAAATTTAAGAATGATTGTTCAATATTAAGCCATTAAGTAAAAAATAACAGAAGCTAATTTCTTTCCTTATTTTACTGAAAGTGGTAATTAGTCATTTTAAGAATGTTTTAAAAATATTCTCCACCTAATTGAATAAATTTCAGAATGATTGTACAACATTAAACCATTAAATAAAAAAAATAATAGGCGATAATTTATTTCCTTGTTTTAGCGGAAATTA
>JAPMOR010035097.1:38033-49476 GCA_026543865.1 Argiope aurantia | reverse complement strand
CGTCTCAAAATGAATGTAGAGGGAATCAAGAAAAAGATGCATCAACTCACCAGAAACCTAAAAGAGGATCTGCCATGTATCAAGACTTGAATTCGATACTCCAATCTAAAGATGTTGTAGATATGTTGCAAAATCCTATTATGTTAAGCCATGATATCTCAGAGCGGCCATTTTCATATCCATCAACCAACAACTTTATTAGAAGATTATTTAGTACGAATCAAAACGTTCCTTCGGTGTATCGCTACCTTTCACTATCTGATGTCAATTTAAATCAGCATTTATACTCGCAATATTGCGAGAAGGTGCATATCTGTGTGATAGGGCTTCCAGAAACTGAAAAAGAAAAACTTATAAGAACATTCGCCAGGGATGATAGCATTCGGATATCACAAGACAAACCACTGAAGTTTGTAGTCCGGGAGGAAATGGTTAGTTTCGGAACTACTCTGAAAATTGATATTTGGTCCGCAGAAGACTCAACTGCAGCCGTTCAGGATTTAAGATCCCTATGTGGATCTTCAAAAACTGCTATAATCCTGGTATACAAAGCAACGCAAAGATATACTCTTTTAATTGTTGAAGAATGGATCAAATTATTGAAACATGAGCTAAGTGACAAGGCGCCAATTATTTTGGTTTCGAATAAGAATGGTATCGGAATGTCGGTCCCATCAAAGGAACTTGCGGATGATGGAATGAGAGTGAAAAAAGACAATGATCTTGCAGCTTTTTACCAGTGTTCAACAGAATGCGTCCAGGAAGTCGAAGAAGTGTTTCTTTTCGCTACACTTAAAGCTTTCCGTCAGAAAATTGAAACATCGATTTCAGGAACGATGAGTTCCTAGAACTCTTATGAATTTTAAACTTAGGAATTTTATTAAATTCCTAAACTATTGTTATGCAGCGAATCTGTTTTTAATTTTGCTGATATTTTATCTATATATTACTGTGTTATCTCGAATCTGATTTTTATCCTTATCATTTAGAGGAATATAATGGTAGTAGACATTAAAATAAATATATATAGATCCTTTATATTATGTTTATTGTCTACATTATGAAAATGGACATTAAAAGTATATGCTTTTATCAGTAGTGTAGAATCTGATGCAATAGTAGGTCTTATTCTTAATGTGCTATCTAATGTGTTAGTGTTTTTGAAAATTTGGGAAGAATGAAAATTTATTTTAGACTACCATTGTAAATAAGTGAGCAATTATTGAAAAATTTCTCCTACTAAGCCATTTTCTTGATGCTTCTTAATTCGTAAGTACCAATTATTTTATTCAAGAAAATGATTAATTTATATTTACTGCCTCAGTAAATAAATTCGATTTTTATATGATTTCAGCATTTTTTTTTACCTTTTACAAAGAATGCAACTCTATGTATCTATGTAACATATTTATCATTACAGACGAAACATCACTCTTGCAAGAATGTTTGCTGTGCGTTAGAATTTGATTTGCGTAACTGTTTAGATAATTTGCTACTGTTGATAGATATATGCAGAATATATTTATATATTATGTAAATCTATTTATATATATTTTTTGTATATCTGTAAATTTGGTAAAGTAAACACAGTTATAATGTTTCTCTTGGAACTTGCATCAAATTTATAAATTGCTGTGAAGGATTTAAACAACATAATGTGGTTGTTAATCATTTTGTTACAAAATATTTAATAGCTTTTGATAAAACTCTGGTTTTGAAACATCAGACATACATAAATACTTTAGGAACCATTTTAACAATTGAATCTGACAGCCTTTTATACCATGACTGCGATATAGCCAGATGAAGTTAGTATTATTTTTCAAACTCTTTACTCCATTATAGTGAAATATCTCAAAGTACCTTTGTCCAAGAAAGACTTGGAATTTGCAGAGTTGCATAAATTATACCTTGATATACATTCTTGTTGCAGTATAGTAATTTCAAAACAGGCATAATTGTTTTATGATTATTATTGAAAATGTCTTTTATGATTAATCTCTCTGGTATATTAACTTACACCAATAATACACCTGATTGCTGTTGTGCGATACTTTAGCGCATTTTTTCAAATGATTTCTTTAAATTCTAAACTGGTCGAAATCTATTTAAATATGCCCCTTCATTAAGAAGATAAAATCCTAGTTTAGTGTGCCTCTAATTTCGCCAAGGATGCCAACAGTACAAAGTCGCCAATCAAGATGGATGACCATGTAAACAATACTGTAAACAGTTAGTTACTCATCTTTTTAATTAAAGTTATGAGATTTATTGATCACAATTGTTTTATCCAAGTTTTTTTAATCTGCAAGAGACACGATTGCTGAATTTCGTTTGAATTCTGAAATAGCCAGTATATACTTAAGACAATAAAATTCGAACATGCGATGCCTTCGGCATCTGAAGAAGACACCTGGAAGATTTTTTTTTTGAATTAGAAACATCTCACGGCTTCACTAGAAGTGGGAGCGGGAACCTAATAGATTCGCCAGCGCATTGAACATAAAGATTTTTTTTTTCGAATAACTCGAAAGAGATGGAATAAATGTGGAATACGATGAATTCGGCATCAAAAGAAGGTACCGAGCATAATTTTTTATTTTAAAATTCATACTAAGACTTCGCTAGTAGCGAAAGCGGGGACCTAATAGCTTCGTTAGCTCATTAAAATTAAGGATTCTGAGAATAACAAGAACAACACTAGGAAAAATGAAAGCATGTTCCTAATAGCTTCACTAATAAAGACTAAATTTCTTCGTAAGAAAGTCATCAAAAGGAATAAATACATTTATTCCGTTCAACTAATTCTTCCTTCGAGCAGAAAACAATTTGCATTAAAAAAAATTAGAGCTTTTAAGTGATATGTTCTGTCGGTGCCATAAGTGTTGTGAAATGTAGACATCAGGTTCACTAATACAATTTCCCTCATAAGAATTGTGGTTATAATATTTTTGATTCTCCCATTCATAAGACATCAGATTATCGGACACTGATAAACGTATCGAATAATCATGGGAAATCCATGAAAAGAGCAACTAATCGCAAAGAATACCATTAGAATGGTAAGATAATAATAAAATGCAAAACTGTGAAATAAAGACAAACGATTCAAAAAGCTCAAGCAGATGTTTTTAGTTATTTATTTATTTTTATTTTATGTTCTGATAAAATTAGTAAACAGATGATTTTAATAAGAATAACATAAGAATTGCAAAAGGATAAATATTATCTGTTCAAGTTCGCTTTAAAAATAACACTGAATTCTTTTTATTAACAGTAATAATACTTTCAATTATAAAACGTAGTTTAATTAAATTCTTTAATGGATGTTTTTTGTCGATTATTTTTAATTTTCATTTCTTACAAAATTGTTGTAATAGATGTACAACTCAGCAAGCGAAAAATTTTTTAAACAAATTAGTATTAAGGTTTCTAGGAAAATTAATTCGCTTGCTTGCTGCTTTTTTTTTTTTTTTCTTTTTTTTCTTTTGCGTTTTTATATTGGCGACAAACTCGGGGGCACATAAAACTAGGATTCAACCCACTAAGAATGCCATGTAGCCATAGTAGGTGTACAGCTCAACAAGGCTTAATATTAGTAATCATATCTGCAGTAAATTTGCCAGAGAAACTATTCCGTATGCCAATGACTACAAATTCCAAGTTAAAATGTTCGTTCACATTAAAATAAATTTCAGCCTTTATACGCGGATCGTCACTATGAATATTTTATAATAACTTCGACGTTTTTATTGCTTTGTCAACCAATTTCGTTTAAATCACAGAACATTTGTCATTGTTGAAGAGAAGAAATGGCAACATCATGTTTTACCGAGTCCCTATAAATGTTTGAATCCAATGTGAATTGTGTTGTGTGCGGTTCACATGTGGATTCGAAAACCCCCCGCGCTTTTGAGCATGCGTCAAGATGCGTTTATTTAGTCAAAATAGATGTGAGAAGAAAGATGAAAAGAGAAGATGTCCTCAATTAACAATAAGGTGGCCTGGTGGTAAGGTCTCGGCTTCAGAACCGGAGGGTTTCAGGTTCGAGACCCGATTCCATCGAAGAACCGTCATGTAAGGGGGTCTGTTGTACGTTAAATCCGTCCTCCCGCTGGTGTGGTGTGGAGAGAGGGGTGCCAGCTCAGGTGTCGTCCTCGTCATCTGACCGCGGTTCAAAATTACGAGGTCCGTCCCAAAGTAGCCCTAGTGTTGCTTCAAACGGGGCGTTAATATAACTTAACTAAACTAAACTAACCCATGAATCCTCAACAAAGCATTTTTAATCAACAGCTTTCAGTAGATATTAAAGCCCTTTTAATTTAATAGCTTTATATGTTACCTTCTATCCACTTGCTGCATTTGTGATTTCTAACATTCCAAATGGAGTGAAGTGCCATGACATCATAAGTCTGTTCAAAATATTTAATTTAGTTATTTTAATATCAAACTGGCAAGCGAGAGTTATTCTGGAACCTGTATTATAATTTTGAACCCCCTCCAAACTACCACATCCCACCAATGGGAGAATGTTCGGTCTATGACGTCATATTTATTGTACATTTTATTCAGCAAGCAAGATTCTTTAAATGGAATCGGGTTTTGAAATAGAAAATTAAATCATATTATTTTAGAATCTGTTATGTGTCTCCCTAAATTACCAGTATGTCTCTTAAAATTTGAACTTTAACCATTTCTTGTTTAATATTTTTTTGCACTAGAAAAAGCAATTCGAATTATTCACCTAATGCATGAACTTGTTTATTGCTTCGAAAAATAAATTATATATATATCAATCTTTTAAATTGAATTTCCAAAGAAAAAAAAAAAGAATTTTTCATCTTTTAATCACTTTTTAGGTATTTTTAGTAATCAAAATTAAAAAATAATTTAAAACTTCAAAATGATGCACCGTTTTGAGGTTATTTGAGAGGAGACATCCGAGTACAAAGGGTTATTCTAATCCAATAAAATGTTTGTTGAATAGAAATATATTCATAAAAAAGCCTTAGTTCTGAGAGTAGAATTGTTCAAATTTGAATTTAATATTTACTACAGAATTTACTTCCCGATTTATACAACATTTTAGAAGTTAACCTAATTAAATATGTTCCAAACACAAAAATATTTTCAAAAAAAAAAATCTGTTAAGAATTTATGTTAAACATAAACCTACTCAACACGGAAAAATGATTCAAATCTTCATATTTCGATAATTAACAAAAGAGGGGAAGAAATCCAGTTTGAGATATTTATAACCATAGTGAAAAAGATTTAAATTTTGTAACAGCAATCAAATTGTAAAATATACAATAAAAATAAAAATTATTACACAAAAAAAAATCACATTCAGATGAAACGTTTTAAGACAACTAAATAGCACTCATTGAAAAGGATATTTTTTGAATTAATAAATGATGTAAATATTATATTTGGGTTTTAATACTTTCAAAACTGAATGTTGGAAAACATCGAAATTTCATTTACATTTTTCAATTATAACCAGGTTTTAAAGTATATTTATACTTTGAGTTTCTCTAGATCAAACGATATTGCCTTATGAGCTTCAATTGACGCATATGCATGTAGACGCATAAACGTTCATTATCATCTACTTATAGTAGAAATAAAAACTTTTCAGATAAATTTCAGAATTTTTTTCTGTGGCTTTCAACAATCTAGCTGAATTTCCTGGAAAATAGATTAGGCTTAGTTAAATAATTTATGAAGATGTTTCTAATTCCGTTCCGAATTCCGTTTCTAATTCTGAAAATAATTTTAAGTATCAAATTATGATAAATGCGAATTTTATAATCTTACACCTATTTAATGTATTACGTACATGAACCTTCCTAATAAAGTTGAGTCGTCCCATGACATTATGGGGCTATTAAAAACTTAAATATATAGGTATTTATTTCAAATTGCACATCAGTTTTTGTAGGGCATAATTATAATTTTTGATTCCACATTTGCAAATTGCACAAATACTACGAAGAATATTTCTTCTTTAACTTTCAACGATGGAAAAAAAATCACGCAATTGAACGTTTGATGAAACAGTAAAAACGGTTTAAATTTCAATATAACATAAAATTAATTACCGAAAATTAAACAAAGTAATGTTCATAAAAACTGCAGAAATTCGAAAAACTTTACAATTAAATTGATATTAATAGATAACAATTTTTACTTTATTATAAAACTAGTTGACCCGTCAAATGTTGTTCTGCCATATAAATGATTTATAGTGAATATTTTGGTGGTTAATTAAAAAATAACGAATGTATTGTAAGTGTGTGGGGTTGGGATCTATGACAGAAAGAGGAATATAGCGCTGTAGACGATGATCGCCGATAAAAACAAACAAACAAACAAAGAAACCACCAACCATTCATTTCTCAATACAATGTATTTCATTAACTTAACGAACATATATATTGTTTGATCTCTTAAAAGTTAAACGTAAAGGGAAAAAAGTAATATATTTTTTATTCTAAAGTATAAATATGAAATAAATCAAATCAATATTCATTTCGAAGAGCAATTGAGTGTACGATATTTTTTTGTTAGTCCGTCTTTAGCCAATACAAATATGCTCGATGGTTTGCCCACGCAAGAACATGCCACGTATAACTGTCCATGTGAAAAACAGGGTGTGCCCAAATCTAAGCCGCAAACAGACATCGTTTGGCCTTGCAACTTATTAATTGTAATTGCGAATGCCAATCTAATATAGTAAATTGAACGCGTTTGAATTCAATTGGCACTTCTGTGAAACTCATTGGAATTCGTGACACCAAAACATTTTCGGCTCAAAATTTGCCATTCAAAATGGTGGCTCGATAACGTTTTTCATCACTTTTTTAATGACCATTGCACAGCCGTGGTGGGTTCAAATTCCGAAGTAAAATAACCGGAAAACCAGCTTTCAGTTGTAGAAGGTGTGGTGACATGCCTGGCAAATCCAGTGAGTTCAAAAACTCTGTTGAATAATTTACAGCTTCGTTAGCATCGCAAACTATATAGATCGATTTTTATAATACCAAGTCGGCTGGCAATGACTGCTGTATCTTGAAGTTTAAATCGTCGACGTTCACATTTTTTGATGCCAAATTGACTCTTTCTGCCAGCCACACATGATTTATGTATTGTGTGCTTGCATCTGGAAATATGCGGTTAATGGGAGCATTTTGGGACTCAACGATAGTGCAGAAATGAGTGGGCAATTTTATGAATCCAGTATTTTCACATACAGCAACTTTTCCATCGCCGATATCTAACAACTGGTCCAAGAATGCGTCAGCAGAAGGATCTTGTAGCATTTGGACGCGCAGGTTTATTTTTAGCTGGACTTTTTCAACATTACGCAACAGTGGGGATGATTTCAAGTAAGCGTTGATCTCATCAACGTACGTTGAACGTGGATAGGAACACTCTAATTACCTAGCGTTATGCAATATACTTTACGACCTATTCTCGTACCTACCAAATATACATAAAATATTTATTAAAAATCGGTCTAGCCGTTTCGGAGGAGTACGAACACAAACACCGTGACATGAGATTTTTATATATTAGATGGTATAAAAATCAGAAACTTCAGCAGTTATCTTGGAAAAACACCAAAATTTGTTTAATATTTAATTATAATCAAATTTCTTTAATTTCAAAAATCGTGCTAGAATACAAATTTTTCAAACCTTTAAAAGTATATACATGACAAATTTATTAGCTCTAATTCAAACAGTCTGTCCTGAAAGTCGTCAATAACACGAGCAGGTGTATATTTTTTAGTATTAGTAGAGATATATTGAAGTTACAGTCTTGATTACATAATTGAAACCCAAACAACATTGCATGTATTTATATACAAGGTTAGACAACGTCTTCGGTCGCGTCAAATGTGTAACTTAACATTATTGCAGAATTCAAATAATTTACTTAAAAAAATTTTGGTTGCTCAACAAAACAGCCTTTTGCATTGCAAAATAACATTTATTTTGCAAAAATAATTCTTGCTTGAATAAAAATTTTATCACAAACATTTACATTTTTAAATTATTCGTTTGCGTGTGAAAAATTATTGTCTGCGTTTAGTAATGAGATGCATAAAATATTTTTATATGATACCAAATTTTTTTAGAAATATATTTTTATAAACTAAACAAAAAATTACCGTGAGAGTAAGTTCCATGAAAACAAACTGATTTACTAAAATAGAAGTAAATTAAATCTTCCGTTGATAAAATTAAAATCTACCATTGCTGTTCAAAGATTGCTTATATTGAAGATTCAAAAACCATTTTTCTAAACGAGACATTTTTTTACAATTCTATTTACCACTGTATTTAACAATTTTATACAGCCACAACTTGAATTATGAGACTTGCAAAATGAATTATTACAGTTTAATTGAACTGAAAATGATTTTTTTTTGTAGTTAAAATTATTTTTTCGTTATTAAAATGCCCTGTAACAAAATTAGACTATAGTTCATCTATTTATTATCATTATTAAAGTAATAGTAATAATATTGTTACAAAATATAATTATAAAAAATAAGCAATTTTCAACATTTTATTGGAATAAAATTAAAAAAAAAAACACAGTTTACTGGAATTTCAGATTTCTAAAAATATATTCAACTCTTGCGCACAAAATTAATACTGATATTTCATCAAAACCAAGAATATTTATTTTCTAATGGAAATTTCTGCTACGAAACATTTAGGGGAAGCTTGAAAAATAAGGCAACAAAATTTTCATTTTTAAACAACAGGATAGACTTAATTGTTTACATGATTTCAATCAAATTCCTTCAATTTATAAATTTTATATTATTTCAATCAAATTCTTTTTCGAAATTAATTCATGTTTCGAATCAAACTCGTTAAATGAGTACGCATAAGAATTTCTCGATTTCGTAGCGAAAAAACAAAAAGAAATTATCAGACTAATCCTCCAATGAAGTACGAGGTAATAAGATCTAAAAAACAAGAGTTTTTTTAATTTAATTTTTAAAGTAAAATATTTTTTAATCTAACTAATATATCTATCTTCCTATTTCTACTTACAGATTCATTATTTTGTACACAACTGACAAAATTCAACAATTTTTAACAACAAACAAAATTTATTGATCAATGAATTATGTGTTCAAAAAGGCTTTTCTATATACAAAGAGGTTCTTTTATCTACAATGAATTTTGTAATATGTATAATGAATACAGCATTTATAAAACTATGATATAAAATAACAATCTTAAAAACACACTTTAAGTATTAGTGCACAAAAAATTTTTTTTTAAATTATCAGAAATATACACATAAAAAATTAAAAGCATGAGATTAATAGAAGTTTCTCAGTTAAATTTGTATTTCAGTCATATCTATTAAACAATTTTAAGAAATAGGCAGAAATATTCCATTTCAAGTATTAAATTCTTTAAAGAATTGTTTTCAGAATTCAAGCTTTTCATTTTTTTTTTCTCTGACTTTCAGATTTCCGATTGAAAATTACAAGTTTCTGCATTTTGGTGAACAAATAAAAGAATTTAGCTTCATTATTTCCCACTTAATTTATTATAATTCAATATTTAATAGTTTGAACGTCAAGAAATCATTTTTTCTTAAATGTATCACTAGATGGCGTCACATGAATTGAAACAAATCTCAATGATATAAAACTATTAACATATGATTAAGTTTGCAGATAAAAACATATTGTATTTCCATGAAAGATAGATAGCTGTACAAAATAACAAAAGTCTAATTCACCGGGAAATGAATGAAAAAGTCGATCACAAAATATTATCTTCGTAAACATGAAACAGGTTAAATTAACTAAAAGTACATAGCAATGCATCGTTTATTTTAAAATCGTGTTAAAATATGAATGGTTCAATATCATGAGTTTAAAATACGCAAGTCGTGTACAACAAATTGTATCATATATATATATATATATATATATATAAACGAATACTTAAAATCTGTAGGAAATTAAAACCTGAAATCTATATCTTAAAGCTCTTTGCTATATCTATGGCAGTAAAAAATACATTATCGACATCTTCTACAGAATCTACAGCGCAATCCAAGAATGCCGATAAGTTAAATTGAGCTTTCAACTTCAATCCTGTCATTCTCACAGCTCGGATGCGACTTCTGCTGGCAGCATTTTGAGGATTATCGGGACCCTCCACATTGACTCTGCACCCAACAAGAATTATGGGAGTATTCCTATTAACGCATTTTCGTATTAGTTCAACCAATGGTTTAATGGTCAAAAACAATTCTACTCTTTCTGTCACATTAAGTACAAACATAATCGTGCTTCTTGAAGATACTCTAAAAGATCGCAATAAACCAACACTTCTAGCAAGATCGTCCAGCTGCCACACGGAAACTGTCATTAAAACCCCGCACCTTACGATATTTGGCTGATATACAAGATTAAAAGGCGAGACGAATTTGAATTGAGATCCTCTGGAGAAAGTGTGTATGAGTCGGTTGGTCCAACTCACAGGTCCATACACCAAGATATTAATAATATCGCAGCAATTTGTATACGGATATTCGAGTTCATCTAAATTAGCATAATTGACCATAATAATGGGGTCGTCATACGACACGTTTTCATTTTGATTCGTTTCAGAACTTTTTTCAGAAGAACTTTTAGGTAATAGATTAGAATCTTGACTTGTACTGGGTCCACCTTCAGCGCAATCCGATGCAGCGGTCCCTCTTTTAGGGTGCTGTTGTGATTTTTGAGAAGCTAAATGACGCTTGTTAGGGTTATTTTGTACGAAGTATTGTGAACGTGGGTGTACACTTAGAATTTTGCGCTTCTCACCGTCAAGAGATTGTTGAGATACCGAATGCCAGTCGCGATACATAATCAATTCATTTGGGATCAGTCTCGCTGGAGAGTGGGGTGCACAACCCTCAGTAAAATTTATTCCCGACTGAGAATTTCGGATTGCACTTCGATCTCTTCCAAATTGTCGCGATCCTTGAGAATGTGAGATTCGAAACTCTTCTGGTCTTTGCTTAAAATACAAAGACAGAGGCATTTTACTGTTTCTGAAATTATTGGTAAAAAGCATTCGGGAGCTTTCGATCCGAATAGGGCCAAATTCATTTCTAGAGACGATAGGGGATATCCCACATGCTCCTTGATTAGCTGCTGATGTACTTTGTTGCTGCTGAAGAGCAAGTGTATGTGAACCTCTAGAAGCAATCGGCTTATTTCCAGACTGCTGAAGAGGTATCGAACCTGCTCTTTGCATACTATTTATGTCACTTTCAGCAAACCGTTGCTCTGATGAATGTAAACCTTGATTCATTCTAAATTTATCGAAACTCGGTTGAGGTTGCATACAGATCGCTTGTTGATTAGTTGTTGATGTACTTTGTTGCTGCTGAAGAGCAAGTGTCT
>JAPMOR010035097.1:704-32087 GCA_026543865.1 Argiope aurantia | reverse complement strand
CAGTTGGAAATGTTCTATTTAATCCACTGCCGTAGCAAGTTTCAGTTTGAAATGTTCTATCTAATCCACTGCCGTAGCGGGATTGGGTTGGAAACTTCGTGTCCAACACACTGTCGTAGGAGTTTTCTGTTGGAAGTTTCAGAAACGACTTACAGTTGTAAAGGCTTTCATTCGGAAATGTTCCAGATAATCTATCACTGTGGCCTCCATATAGAGTCTGCGTTAATCCATTATCGTATAGTTTCGAGGGTGTCTGGGATAGAGAAAGGGAGTCAAGTCCTTGAATTACGTCAGCATAAGGATCTTTCTCGCAAAGGGGAGGAGGGAATGTTGCTTGCATACCATCAGAAGTCTCATCAAATGCATAGTATGATGTATTACTTCTGGGGAAATGGCTTGACAAAGGATATGGATAGTTGCCTGGTAGTAGTTGTTGCGAAGGTTGTTGCGAAGGCTTACCTAAATATGTAGAAGAATCGAATCTTAACATCTTAGAATCATCATCTTGTGTAAAGTCTTGCATCATGTTATTCGTTCGATGCTCAAGAAAAGGTTTGGAAAATTCCTTCGATGCAATTCCTTCTAATGCTTTTAGATAAGATATCGAGTGTTTACTTTGGCCGTTTTTCTGTCTATCTTTAGGATTCATAATTTAAGTGGGAAACTAAAAACATCGAAACATCTGTCACAAAAGTAAACTATTTACTCTAATTCCATCTAAGTAAAAAATGTGTTGCCACATGAAAAGTAAAAACTTCTGATCACTTTAAAATCGAAAATTCCAGTGGCTAACCAAAACTGTTATTTTAAAGTTGTATTATGGGAGCTTTGTCTTTCTGTGCAGTATTGATTGGTGAATTTTTATATCAAAATGAAATATTCAGAAATTATTTTTTAATATCGTGCTGAAAATAAAAAGCATTTTGCTTTCCAGGTTTGTCCAGGTTTCAACATAGACATTTCATCACAGAAATGTTGTTAATGAAAAAAGATGTATATACAAAAATTGGAATATTTTGTCATAGCTGTTTATTAAATCACATTAGGATTAAATTTCTTTAAAGTTATATATAGTGGTTAAACAATAAATTATAGAAAGTCTAAAGTTATGCCTTGGATCCTTTTATTTGGATCTTCCTAGATGCGGCAACGGTGAATCCTTTGAAGTCTTGGAATTTGAACCATAACATCATTATAAGTTGTCAAGATTCTCTTTCCTTTTATAAATATATTCTAGATTTTTTTTGTAAGATTATAGGTATGTCATAGATATTTTTATTATTTCAAGGGGTGTTCAAATGAGAAGGTACAAAACGACACTATGGGTATAAATGAAGACTTTATGTACTAAGTATGCTACTTGTTGATTTCCTCGAGCACCGAAGAACCATTAACTCCGATGCGTACTGTGAGACACTCCGAAGACTACGCAGGTCCATCAAGAACAAAAGACCGGGACTACTCACGGAGAGTGTGGTTATGCTAAATGATAACGCGCGTCCACACGTTTTCAGGGTCACATACGCGGAACTGGCCAAGTTCAAGTGGGAGCAGCTCGATCATCCGTCCTACAGACTGACATCCCGCTCTGTTATTTTCATGTGTTTGGTCCCCTGAAAAAATATCTGAAAGGAAAGCCCTTTAACTCGGACGTCGAATTCAAGGACGCTGTGAAGGACTGGGTCTCGTCACAGCCACAGGAATTATGAGAACAAGGAATCCTTCGACTCGCTAATGAATGGGATCGTTGTGCTCAAGCCTATGATGTATCCTTTGAATAAAGTCTTCATTTATACCCATAGTGTCGTTTCGTACCTATGCGCTGGAACACCCCTTGTACTGTCTTTGTAGTTACATGAGCCATGATTCCTTTAAGAATGTCATGGAATCGTTGACCATCTTTATATATTTTTAGCTTCTTGTCTGAGCTTTCTTTTCTTTTTCTTTTTTTTTTGTTAGCCTAAAGGTATGTAATGGATATTTTTATTTTATCTTTGCAGCTGCGTCAATCCTGATTCTTTTAAGGGGTCTTGTAATTTTGAATCATCTTTATAAGATTTAGATTCTTGTTTCTGTGCTTTCTAATTTGATTTTGTAAGCCTAAAGATATGGACCATTTTATTTGGATCTTTGCTTATGCATTCTAAGGTTGAGACCACCTAATCATTTCAGGTGATCTTAATCTTGGTATTTTAATCCACCTTTCTGGGCTTTCTAATTTAAAAAATAATCGAAACGTGTGCCATGAATCCAAATGTTATATTAAAGTATCAATTTTGAATCCTTTTAGGTAGAATTCTATGCTATATTTTTCTTGTTGTTGTTGTTTCTTATGGCACTTGCTATGAACAAGCCCGCTGTTACGAAGACAGCGTTTTCAAGCCGGTGGGGGAGCGTCTCTTGTTTTTATAGTAGAGGCAACTAGGGACAAGAGTACGACTTTGCTACTCACGCATCACTCATTTGCTTGCACAACCCCTTTTTACAGGAAGGCACATTCACACATCTCACAGATAGAACAACGGAAGAACAACCCTGCCCAAACCGGGACTCGAACCCTGGGCGCCCAGAACACGGGGAAGACGCGCTACTCCTATGTCAAGACGCCGGCATATTTTTCTTCTAGAAACTGTCTTTGATACTGGTTGCTGAGGCATTAAATCAGCCGCAGACACTCTTCAAAATCTAAAATCATGTTTGGAGTTAATATTATTATTTAGTTCAGTTAAATCAATGTCAGAAGTCAATATTTTGAGACTACTGGGTGGTTACTTTGGAATGGATTTCGTAGTTCGGAACAATGCTCAGATGACAAGGTTGGTACCTGAGGCGATAAATTAGTGGCGAATCAGACCTCAAATCTCGTATGTAAAAACTCTGCGTAATAGAGAGAAATAATTTATCCATAATATTTTTTTACAAATATATTGAACCTCTCTCTGATATAATAATTAACTTCGTTTTTTGTTTTTTATTATTATTATTAAATGGACGCATGTTTTTGCATTCAATATACATGGAACCGAAAAGAGAAACGTGTTGAATAAAGACAGCAAAACGGGTGCTTTATTTCCGTTTAGTTTAGTTATATTAACGTCCCGTTTGAAGCAACACTAGGGCTATTTTGGGACGGACCTCGTAATTTTGAACCTCGGTCAGATGACGAGGACGACACCTGAGCTGGCACCCCCCTCTCCACACCACACCAGCGGGAGGACGTTTGGTCAGGACGGATTTAACGTGCAACAGACCCCCTTACACGACGGTTCTTCGGTGGAATCGGGTCTCGAACTTGAAGCCCTCCGGTTCCAAAGCCGAGACCTTACCACCAGGCCACCGCGGCCCACGCTTTATTTCCGACTAACCGCCTTAGGCGAAGATCTGGTTGGCCGGGATTAATGCTCGCTATATTTTATGTAACTTGATCTTTTAATAGCTTCTTCAGCAAAATATTCTTACGCTTCAAATTTTGATAATCATATAACTCAGACTATTACAGAAGTAAGCCTTTCTGCTCATTGTGTATTGTATTTTTCTAATTTTCTGTCATTCCCTGTAAAATTTGAACTTTAAATTCGATTCGAAGTGAATAAACTTCAAATAATACAAAAACCATTTTGTCTGAAACAAAACATGTTTTTTTAACAACCTTTAATTTTTATTAACATCCCGTTTTAAAGCAGTACTAGGGCTATTTTGGGACGGACCTAGTAATTTTGAACCACGGTCAGATGACGAGGATGACACCTGGGCTAGCACCCACTCTCCGAATTTCCACACTACATCAGCGGGGTTTTTGACAAATATGAGTATAGTCATTCGGCATTGAAGTTTTATGAGGACTATAAAATAATTTGCACAATATTTCGAAAAATTATTAAGTAAAACTGATTCGTCATAAAATTCAATTTTCAGTTTTGCTTTCAAAAGGATTTAAATGACATAACCAATAATATTTTATCTTGTTTCGGTCAATAAATTTACTTCAAAAAGATACAAATTTTATATAATTCTTTAGTTTTAAAGAATCATATTCTACAAATTATTCTTGTCAAGTTTGTTTTTTTTAATTAAAAGCTTGTAATAAAACGTTTCTATCTTCTGTTGTAAAATCTCACCGAATTATAAAGTTTTGAAAATTACAATTTTAGAATAATCAACATTTACATAATTTTAGGCCAATCAGCTTTGAGAAAATTCTGGTAGCTGATTGGTGAATCTCCTTTGATACGTTTGATGGAGTAGCCAAAAATAGAGCATTTTTGTAAGATATTAATTCTCAAATTTTCATAACTCGATCCGTTTTAGTCGCAATAGATAGGGCCTTTCTTTTTTTGAAAAGTATTCGCCAAAAATGCCAAAATTCAGCTTAATTTTTAATTAATTAAAGTTTCAGAAACATCTTTCTGAAATGCACTTTCACGACTTCCAAGGTATACATGTGACAAATTAGGTAATTGCAGGTTAAACGGTCGGGCCTGTAGCCTGACAACAAGTATACATTCATGCCCCCCCCCCCGCGCACACACACGCACGCGCGCATAAACATATTCATCTTTGTTAATAGTATAGATGTAGATATCCTCAAAATCTATAAAGTACATCTTAATTATAGAATTTAAAGAGACTTAAATAAATTATTAAAATCCATTGATACAAAAGAAAATTTATTATCATGTGAGAACATGGTTTGGGGTTTAAGAAGCCTCAAAATGCACCGGGTGAAAATAAAGGACAGAGTCGTAAGAAGTTATCGTCCGAAAAAGCACAAAGAAAAAAAGGGATTGAGCAATACGGTAGTCATGTGATCATTCCTAACCAGTTTAAACCAAATTTCTTAAAAATAAATAAATAAAAAAATAAATTATTTAAAAAAAATCTGGCCTTGAGGAAAACGTTTTGGAGCTCTAATGATTTTGAGATAATCAAAAACCATCGCTTTTCTAAATGCTGGTGATTCCGAAATATGAGTCAGGTGAGAACGTGATGTTATTTATGTACCGGACTGATATCACGTGACTTTTTAAAAAAAATAATATTCTGACATGATAACTTGAAATTTGCAATGCCAGATTTAAATTTTTCATACTAATATCCCTATACTTAAAATAAATAACTAAACCATTTAACAATTTCTCAGTGCCAAATATGAGTTCGATTTCATCAAACTTTATTTCATAGTAAAGCTTATGACCCCCAGTTATTTTATCAATGTTCGTCTGTCCCTCACACTTCTTAGTTTCCAGGGAAATTCTAAAAATACTACTTCATTTTTTTATTCTTTCTAGAGAAAGCGTCGCAACGGAATACCCAGCCCCAATCACTATACCATATAGACAATTTTTATTTCTGATGAAAGCTAATGATACTTAGATGCATCATCAATGGTCGTATATCTTCAAATTTCCCTAATTTCGAAAGACATCGTAAAATGAAACCTTAGCACATGCTCCAGCCTTAATAACTAGATCGATTTCATCTTTTCAACCCTTTGCAAAAATAGCAATCCAAATAGAATTTCTAAATTTATTTTGCAAATATAATATTAAACCGGTGGAAGCAGCCACCAAAAACATTTCTCTCATACTTTTGGCGTGAATTTATCATTTTTACTGAATCTATCGTGTCATCCTTGGCGAATTAATTGGCGATTAATCCCTGGCATGCGGTTAAAGGTATAAGAAAATCGACACGCTTTTGTGCTTTAGACAGGTTTTTCTCAAACAGTTCAAACAAAAAATTGACACAAGATTGATTTTGTAGTCATAAAATCCCATATAAAATATCAAGTTTAAGTTGTTGCGTTTTCAGAATTATCGCGTTTGCATTTTTCTGAATGTACAGACAATCAACCTGATATTGAATTTGAAAATCTGTGTACTGAACTTTGTGTATCTAGCTCTCTTTGTTTTGTTGTTATCATACTAACTTTCATTCAGAAAGCCGGACAAATGAACTTCCTCTGAGCCTATTTTACTCAAAATTTGATTTTAAAAAATCTCCAAATTTGGTGAAAACACCATTTTCCGAATTTCAACCGTCTAGCTCAAAACGTTTTTGAGTGATCTGTGTCTCAGACAGACTGACGGACATTTCCCAAATATGTGTTTTTCGAACTCAGGGAGGTTTAAAACGTGGAGATTCGTCAAAATATCGAATTCGAAAATTCTACTATTATAATACTTCCTCTATACTACGAAAACGAGAAAATAAAAAGCAACTTTCTTTTGATATTCTAAGATGTAATTCATCCAAGTTGGTTGACATAACTAAATAAATACTATAAATATGATGAGGGAAAAATTGTTGAAGGCAGCTAGTGTTTATGTAAATTAATGTTATTAGTACTAGGCAATTATTTACCGTTAAAGATGAGTATTTTCATGTATACGAACTAAAGAGAGAGGATTATAGTTGTCGTAAAAATCGAAATTCAGATATGACGAATCAGCTTCAAAAGTTTGTTTTGACGTTTTGTATTCAAGTTCATTTTCGATGACAGTGCTTATAGGATGACAGTAGGATATTTTCAAATTTTTAATAGCAGTTAATTTTTAATTCTGCACCAGTGGCCAGTGAGTTTAAAAAGTGTTCTCAAAATTAAATAGGATTAAATAATTTTTTAAGTGTTTTTCTTCTAAAATTGTGATTTAGAAACTAAAGGTGGGTTTCCACTCGGCCAGTTATAAGACGGCCAGTTGACAGCGCATGCGGAGAAAGGCTGAAAAATGCTGTTCGGCCCATGGCAAGTACCTCTCCCGACGAGACAACAGCACGCCGTTCTATTGTATTTTTTTCTTATTGTGCATGCGTTTGTAGAACTTGGAGGGTATTTTTTGGCGTGAAAAAGTTGATCTTTTATGATAGATCCCTGGAAAATGATATAGTCAAATTAACAATAAACATCACCCTAGCCTACAACAGCAGCTCAAGACCTCTAAAACATCATGAAAAATTATACCTCCCCCTAAATATAAGAGACCTAAAAACAGAAAGAAATAGAACAAAAAAGATCTTGCTAAGAAATAGAGACCCAGCCTCAAAATCTCAATACAATAAAGCTCAGGAAAAATTTAGCTCAGCGGTCTTAGAATGCAATAGAAGCATCTACACCCACCAAAACGAAATTCTCAATCCTCAAGATAATTCGCTTTGGAGAACAACTAAAAAACTCAAACGAAAAAGAACCCACATCCTCCAACTAACTGACCCAATCGCCAAACTTCCAGCTCACACGGATGCGGGAAAAGCTGAATTAATTGCAAACCAACTGGAAGAACAATTCAACCCGAACAATCTAACAGACTTAAGCACAGAAAATATTGTTGAGAAATCAATAGCAGACTATGAACTAAAACACCTCGATACAAACTACCTCCAAATAATGCCGTCAGAAATAGTCAAATTCATCAAGAAAATAAAAATTAATAAAACTCCAGGTCCCGATGCAATAACCAATAAGATGTTCAAAAAACTACCTGACAATATTATCATCAAACTAACCCAACTATTAAATAAAATCTTAGAGCTCAGATACTTTCCCAAATGCTGGAAAATAGCTAGAATCATCCCAATATTGAAACCTGGAAAAGACCCCTCCCTACCTGTCAACTATAGACCAATATCCTTACTTCCAACTCTCAGCAAACTCTCTGAAAAACTAATCTTCACAAGATACCTAATCCACAGTAAAGAACTTGGCGTCTCAATCCCACAGCAATTTGGTTTCACAGAGAAACTTTCCACCACCCATCAATTACTCCGCATGATTGAATTCCTTCATGAAGGCAGGAAAAACAACAGCAGCCATTTTCCTAGACATAGCTAAAGCATTTGACAAAGTTTGGATTCCTGGCCTGATACATAAACTAATTGCATATAATTTCCCCAAAACCATAGTCGACATAATTAAATCATACATTACAGACCGATACTTTATAGTTCAAGTCAACCAGACCGATTCAACCAAAAGAAAACTTAGAGCTGGGGTACCTCAAGGCGGAATTCTGGCGCCTGTCATATTTTTACTATACCTTAATGATATTCCCCACCAAAAAGACATTATGATAAGTCTCGAAGCAGACGACACCGCAATTCTCTCCCAAGACAAAAAACCCCAACAAGCAATCATCCCCCTACAAAACTACATAAAAACCTTGAAAATTGGCTAACCCACTGGAAAATAAAACTGAACGTGGACAAAACAGAGGCAATACTATTCTTAAGAAAACCAATAACTGGCCCAAAATTCAAATTTACAATACTGAAATCAGTTGGAAAAATGAGGTCAAATACCTAGGAATAATACTGGATAAAAATCTAAATTACAAAACACACATAAATAAAACAAGAGAAAAATTTAACTTGGCTTTCAGAATCCAGTACCCACTAATTTGTAGAAATTCAGGACTCTCTCTTGATAATAAAATTCTCATTTACCTAGCCTACCTAAGGCCAATCCTCACCTATGCATGTCCAATCTGGGCTGCTACGGCAAAAACAAACCTGCAAAAAATAATTGCCCTAGAGAACAAAACTTTAAGGATGATGGTACATCAGAAATGCGGACATTCTAAAAGCTCTAAACATCCCCCCCCCCCACTAAAACAATTCATCCTCAAACAAGCTCAAAATTTCTATGGCAATATAGTAAATATTGACAACCCCACTCTAAGCAACTTACCAACATACGGTATTAACGATGCCTCCAACAAACGCAGACCTCGCTGTGTCCTTGCAATTTAAATTGCAGACAAAATAAGACTTCTTTTTTTTTTCTCTCCCACACTCAAGAGAACACTACCTCCAAATTAAAATAACTCACGTATTGTAATTAATAAGGTCAGTTCCATCACTACAAAGTTAATAACTATTAGATTTACGGATGGTGAGGTCTACGGCCCCAATGAGCCGTAATCCCTCTCAACAAGTCAGGTCTTATCATTAGATTAATTCCAACGTTCTTTACTCCTTGTTTTTTCTGATGCGATTTTTTTTCCATTTTATTTGTCATATTTTTTTATAGTTTTCCAAATTTAGGTATGTTTATCTTTTATTTTTGATTTACAACGTTTCCTTGTTTAAATATCCATCATTTAATACATTTATCCATTAATTTCACATAAAAGAAAAATTCGAGGACGCGAAAACGGCAATTTATAGCCAAGCATGAAATACTTGAATCTATCTTATGAAATTGTGGCAAACATAAATCAATCCATTTCTATACAAGTGCTACCCAATGGCCTTCTTATAACTGGCCGAGTGTAAGCCCACCTTAAATTTAAATATATTAATTATTTTCTTCCTTTTTGAAGAGTTTTATTAATAAACATCAAAATGTAATATTTTTCGATATTTTATCCGAATATTTATCCAAAAATTCTGAAATTCGTTTAGTTACTGAGAAGTCTTTTAGAAAGATCTTTTTCATTCATACATTTGAAATTATTTCTGTATCTAATCTTGACTTATTATCTAACTAATCATTTCTTTGAAGATCAATATAAACTTAACATTCACAGACAACTTGGACGAAGGTTGAATCGGTTGTAACTAAAACCAAGTTGCCAATAACCCCCTTCACTCCCAAATATATTAAACAAAGGAACTGAAAATTCATCCTTTTCAGACACCCAGTTTATCTCTCCCGTAGACTTAATGAATACTTCACGCAGCGCGTGCCGGCCAAGTCTAATGAAATTGGCGACAAAATTTGCATTTTACGTGTGGAGGGCGCCATTAAAAGATGACAAAGGTGCATTAATTAGTCCGTTATGATTCGTCCGAAAGATGCGTGTCTACTTAAAAATCGCCAAATAGGCGAGAAAACTCTGATTAAAGAGAGATTTTACGAAAGAGATAAATAAGAGTGCGTTTTAAGTATTACGTTGTCGGCTTATGAAAATGAGGTAAAGCTTCTGAAACAGAAGAGGGACGGACTTTAAGAGAATGAAATAATTAAATCTTGGATGGGTTTACTGGTGCAATAAAAGGTTTGTTACCTTGGCTCATTTTAATCACTTTATATAAAAGATTTTGAATCTAATAAAAGACAGGAATCTGTTTTTCCTGTTTTAAGACTAAAATACAGTTATTTTAATGTTTTACGATTGAAATATGGTATTTTATTACAGTTACCCTTTAGTCAAATCGATTTCGATTTCTTATCTTTGTAACTTTTATTAAGAGTCAAATCCCTTACAGAATCATAAACAAATTCTTAATATAAAATTGTGGATAAAAATAAAAAAAATTAACTTCTGTATCAGTTAATGGAAGACTTTAATATATCAGGATAACTGGTTGAAAACTGTTGACTGATTCATATTTGGATATTTGAAATTCTGAATAGAAATAGTAATAGAATAATAATTTGTAAACTTCTGTATTAGTCAATGAGAGAGTTTAGCATATCTGTAAAACTGACTGAAAACTGGCAACTGATTGATACCTTAAAAACTGAAATTGTGTATAAAAATAATAATGGAATAAAAATTTGTAAACATCTGTATTAGTCAATATTAGATTTTCACATGCATGGAAAACTGAATGAAAATTGGTGACTGACTGATACCTTAAAAACTGAAATTACTTTGTGAATAAAAATAATGATAGAATAACAATTTGTAAACTTTTGTATTAGTCAGTATGAGAGTTTTACATGAATGGAAAACTGATTGAAAACTTTTTACTGATTGATACCTTGAAAATTGAAACTGTAAATAAAAACAGTTAAAGAATAACAATTTATAAACTTCTGTATAAGTCAATGAGAGAGAAACATAACGGTGAAACTCATCAAACTAGTCACTATTACTTATGAGAAATAAAACTGAAAATCAAAATTCAAAGCAACCTTTTAGAACCTATTATCATTTTAAATGGCCTCAGACAGAAAGATGCATTCTTTGCGACATTCTGTCCTTTTTAACTCTTTCATGGCACTTCAGAAAACTTTTAGTTTCGCTAGCAAGTTTTTGGTACAAAAGAGTCCTCGTTAATTAATTTTCCAAAAATGTATCACATGATTCAATCCCTTGATCATAGAGAATTATTAACATTAATTTAACCTTTTCAATTTTTCCGCGTAATAATTAAATATTCTTGATTCATAATATATCCGTAAGATTGTTCCAATATCTAAAATTATTTCACTCATACTGTACATTAACCTGTTCATTCATCCTGGCTTATTATACTCCAGAGATTTCTCATTGTAGTTTTTATCCTTTTTTAAAAAATTTTCTCATGCGTAGAATAGAAAATGTACAGTTATCGTCAAAAAATTCGAACTCAAGATTTTGACTAATCCTAACGTTTCAAACCTCTCCCTAAGTTCAAAAGAAAAAAAAATTAGAAAAATTTCCGTCTATCTGTCTGTTACAAAGATAATTCAAACACGTTTTGAGCTAGACGGTTGAAATTTGGTATACTATCTTTACACATAATTTACAAATTTTTATCAAATTTTGAAGAAAATCTGCTCAGAGGTAGTCTAGCTGTTCGAGTATAAGTTAATGCGATGACTATGAAACGAAAAGAGCTACATAGAAAAAATTCGACAATGAATTAACCCATTAACCACTGGTGTTGCGTTGACGCGACGGTCAATATAAATAAATATTAAAAAAAATAAAGATTAAACAAATTTTTGAATAAGTTACAGTTTTATGTTAAAGAATATCACTTTACAGAATATCACTTTACAGAATATCGTTAAAGAATATCACTTTTTTTTTCACAAAACAGTGAAAAAAATTGACTTAAAAAAATTATTTTACACCTAATAATCAATGTTTTACTTTAAGTATTTTTCTTTTGTTTAAATTTTCAAACTCATTTTTTCTTAGAAAAAATAAAAATAAAAAACAAATTGGGGTTTGGCCGTGAAATACATTAGCCAAGGTCACTTTTTGTCAGTACATTCCACAAAGCAGGTGTTTCAGTGGGGGAGGAGGGGAAAGTAAAAACAGGTGTTGCGTTCGTGCAACGTCAGCGAAAAGGGGGTAGACTATTATCCTTCTCGAAAGATTTCATTTCAGTACTATGCGTCTTATTTGTAGCAACTTTTTTATTCTCTGTGGTTTAAAATGCGTAGAACAAGATATCTTACGTTAGAAGAAGCTTTGGAAAATATTTTCGAACAAAATTCCGATGACGAAGATGCGTTGACGAAGATGCAGATGAGACCAATATTGTTGTCGTACCTCCAGAAACAGCAGATGCTAGTGATGACGAAGGAGTTAATGAAAATATTTTAAATAACGATAATGAAGTTTTATCTAGAGATACTGCAGGGGAAGTCGAAGTTTATGTAAAGAAAAAGTTAGATCCTCCCAAAAGTTTTGCTAAAAAAAAAACGGAAAAAGGAAGAATTACGATGGACAAGAAAGGAACCAATTGATAGGCCTCAACCAAAAAATGAAGAAAAAGTTTCAATTGATCGTATCAAACAAATCATAGATTATTTTAGTTATATTAACGTCCCGTTTGAAACAACACTAGGGCTATTTTGGGACGGATCTCGTAATTTTGAACCGCGGTCAGATGACGAGGACGACACCTGAGCTGGCACCCCCTCTCCACACCACACCACACCAGCGGGAGGACGTCTGGTCAGGACGGATTTAACGTGCAACAGACCCCCTTACACGATGGTTCTTCAGTGGAATCGGGTCTCGAACCTGAAACCCTCCGGTTCCGAAGCCGAGACCTTACCACCAGGCCACAGCGGCCCTCAAGAAATCATAGAAGATAAAACTAGAGCAGATATTTTCAATCTTTTTTTTTTCTTTTTTTTTCTTTTTTTTTTTTTTTTTAGTATGAAGAAAACAAAAAGATACTTGTTGTTCGGTGGAACGACAACTCTGTTGTGACAATAGGGTCAACGTTTGGAAAAATTGATCCACTAAAAAATGTTTCTCGATACTCTAAACATCAGAAGAAGAAAATATTAGTAGCCCAACCTCACTGCATTGAGCAATATAGTCAGAAAATAGATGGTTTAGATTTGTGTGACAATTTTGTTTCCAATTACAGAATTAGGGTCCGTGGCAAAAGATGGTGGTGGCCGATATTTTCAGATTTCATCGATGTTGCACTAACAAATGCTTGGAGAATATCAAGATTTTCTGAAGAAGGACGTAAAAAGTCACTGTTGGATTTTAGACGAGAGGTCGTGCTTCATCTGTTACAGGCGCCCTTGGATAGTGAGGTAAATAAGAAAAGATCAGCTGCAGGACGTCCGAGCAAATGCAGCCTTACAAAACCAATAACCGAAGGAGATTTTATTGTTAAGTCTACAGACAGTAGAAGACTACGTTGCAAGTATTGCCACAGCCAAACTATTTATCGCTGCAATGTTTGTGACGATGCTTTACACCACAATTGTATGAAGCATATCATACTTGAAACTTATATCACCTTATTCTTACATAATAAGCATGTCAACTACATTTATTTGTTAGTTTTTAATAAATTAAAATTTTCAAAGAAGTGTTTTGACTATTTTACACCCTTTAATAAGCTCACAAAAATTTCTAGTTTTTAAAACGTGAAGAAAATGCGGCGTAGTGCTTGCTCAGTGATAACGATCAACATTCGTACTTCTTTTCCGCTGACGTTGCGCCAACGCAACTTTCTTATTTTTACATTAAATTACTATTATGAGTGATCAAAATAATAACTTTTATTGTTTGCATCGAAAACAAATAATGATTTTGAGTTTTGGCGTTTAATGGGTTAATATCTATAGTCTAGGCACCTGTCGAATTTTTTGCCAAATACAACTAAGGATTAACTGTCTGTCGGTACGTACTTTCAGAAACTTGCAAACGTGATAATACAAAGACGCAATGACTTAAATATGTTAAATTTGGTACGGGAGTTTGTGTCTACTTTGTATCAAGTGTTTGTTTCTATCGGTTGCGGAAAACGTATCTAGCGATTTTCGGGTACTATTAACCCCATGCTAGGTATTAACTGCCAAATAACTCGCCAAGAAGGCTACAATAGATTCAGAAAAAAAACTGAATTTCAGCCAAAAGTTAATATTTTGTTACTATTCTACACCATTATCATGCAAAGTGTTCTCTGGCACGATAAGTTGAGGTTCGAACTTGCAACGTTAGAGTTCATAGCCGAGTAACAAAGTCACTAGATAAAAGCGTACACTCGTGTCCGGACGTTGTTATCTGGCTTATGAAGTTATCACTACAAGTTTATTTGAAAGTATGCGAAAATATTTAGGGAAGACCATTCCCTCTGGGTTTTGTTATGTTATATATATTCGTATTTTGTCATTTGTATATATTTTTTTTTTCAATTGATTGCAGTGTAGTTTTTCTTTCCTTTTTTTTGTACGTTTTTGATAAAGTCCACCGACATATATACCAAATCAGAAATATCACCACATGAGCAGGGCCGGACCTCAGGGGGGAGGGGAGTGCGGTGAATGCTATGCATCAGGGCCCCGCGATTGAGTGGGGCCCCACCATGATCAAGAATTAAAATAGTGTTCTGAACAATAATAGAGTTTACACATACTGAAAGTATACGTTTGTTTCCACGTGGCTAGCTGAGCTTCGATTTCCATTATTATTAGGCAACGATCGCAGTGATACCTATAAAAGGGGAGGGGGGAGTTCATTTTTGAATAAGGAAATCTCATTCAGACATATCAAGACAGAGCGGCGCGACTTCTGGGCGCATGCGGCTCCCAGAAGTCGAGGATGAGGCTGGGTTCAAATGGACTTGTAAATCATCAACTATCTACTTTTTTTCTACATCTCATGTAATATATTTTATGTGTGCATCTGTGCCTATTTGTTTATATTTAGTTGTTGAAACAAAAAGTAAAACATAGATATATTAAGTGATCAACTCCCAGCACTGCACCCTGCATTACTTCTTCAGCGGCCCAACCGGAATAAAAAGAATTAAAGAAGAAGTTGAAATGGAGCAGTCGGCGTATTTGGAAATATACGAAGTTTACAGTATATATTATAGTCTAGTGCAAGTATGCAAATATTATTAAAATAAGATAAGTGGATTTACAGTCACTTATCTCACTTACTAATTAATAGCGTATAGTAAGCATATATTCATTTGATAATTCATTCTATAAACTGCTTAATACTGTTAGATATGACCATGTTCATGCCAATGAAATATCGCTCTGGGTGTCAAAAAAGAAAATTATCAGAAAAGAAAAAAGAAAAAAAGCTAAACTTCACAAGTAGCCACAAGTAGATCAGTTTTCTTGACTTCGAAATAATTCTGGAAAAGAAATTGCTTCAACTTCAGAAATTACAGTTCAAACTTCAACTGGGGAAGAAATTTCTACTCCAACTACACAGTCTTGCAAAGAAAATGTTGAAAGGGTGAAATTTGTTGAAAAACCGCGTGTTTATACAAATATGACCGAATCAGAAAATAATGACGGAAATAACAATAACAAATAAGATCAAGAAAATATAAATGATCTTCGTTTATGGTCAAGTATTATAACTGATAAATTTTGAATGTTTTGTGTTAAAGCAGACCTGTGCAGCACAAGGGATTTTTTGCTAAATTGCTAAAGTAGATCATTTTCCACTACGTACTACTTTAAAAATATGCAAATAGTGAAACCCCAACTTCGCAGATGGGTAATTTATTCAGAAACGCAAGATTCCGTGTTTTGTTTTTGTTGTATACTATTTTCCAAAAGAAGAAAAAATGACCAAACTACACGATTTATAGGCGGATGTAATAACTGAAGAAAGCTGTCAATAGTAATTCAAGATCATGAGCGTTCTAGTTGTCATTTTAATTCGTTTATTGCTTGGGAAGAATTAGTAAAATGACTAAATATACGTTCAACTATTGGTAAAACAAATCAAGTTAAATAATTCTATTTTTTTAATCTCGAAGTGGACTTTGAGGAAATCGCGAAGTAAAAGGATAGCCTAATAATGGAAATTTTTTATGTTTGGCTCATTTTGGATCATTAAAGGATCATCTAAACAAAATAATAAATTCGAAAAATAGAATTGTGCATCATTTAGCACATAGTTCAAAAGAACAAATTATCTCTGCATTAGGAAATGAAATCCTTAACAAAATTAAACATGATATAAAAGCAGCCCTGTAATATAGCATTCAAAGGGATTGTACTCCTGATATTTCCCATAAGGAACAAACTTCAATCATTAAGTATTACGTATTTTATTATTCAAGTATTTACTTATTTAGTATTTTAAATTTGAAGAGAAAATGTTAACTATAAATGAGTCATTTATAGAGTTTATTGAAGTAACTGATGTGATTGTAGAAGGACTAACAAAAACTCTAGAATCTAGAATACTTTCTCTAAATCCGCATGCAATTTATGTTTCTTGTCTATCACATTCCTTTAATTTATTAATTTGTGATGCTGCTTCCAGCAGTATATATAGTAAAAAAAACTTTTTGGGATATTACAACGTTTATATTGCTTATTTTCTGCAACGGAAAAAAGATGGGAAATTCTGCAAAGCATTTAAACATTAATCTTAAACCATTATGTGACACTCGTTTGGAAGCGAAAATAGATTAGGTGAAAGCAGTGTATATACAGTTTGAACAAACTAGTAATGCCCTAGAAGAATTTATTGATGTTTAAATGATGCAAATAACGATAATACAGCGGTATCCGAAGCTAAAAGTTTATTAGGTGCAAGAAATGTCCTTTATTTTATGTTTAATAGAATTGCTTGCAATATTTTCCAAATTAAAACTATTAATAAACTATTTCAAGCAAAAACAATTGTTCTTGACTCTGCTTTCAATTTAGTCAATAGAATTAAAACTGAAATCCAAAATTTAAGAACATTCTTTAACACATTTTTCGACGAAGCAAAAGTGCTAGCACATAATTTGAACATTTTCCTGAAAAACGAATTCGGAAAAGGAAAAGATTATGTTTCGAAGTTATAAAAAAGAAAACCCAGTAGAGGAATTTAGATGTTGTTTTTTAACACCATAATTGGTACTGTTATTGTATAAATAGAAGATAGGTTTAAAGGTATACCAAATAGTATTTCTGATTTCAAATTAATCACTGATATAACAATTTTAGAAAAATATGAATTAGAGAAATGTTCCAAAAACTTTGTAATGTTTTTTAGCACAGATGTAGATGAAAACCTAATCCAAGAAATTTGTTTGTTACGGGATTTGATTTTGAATGAAAGAGATGTAAATAAAGCACAAGACATATTTCAATGCATACTAAATAATAATTATAATGAATCATTTCAAAATACATCAGCTGTGTTAAGACTTTTCTTTACGTTGCCAGTTATTACAGCAAGTTCTGAGCGCTCTTTCAGGAAATTAAAATTAATAAAGAATTATCTTCGGTCTAGCATGTTCAGAACCATTAAATGTACTTTCTATATTATGCATCGAAGAAGAAAAAAAATTGCAAAAAAAAAATGTAATTTTTCTGAAGTAATTGATGTACTTGCAAAAAAAATCATGCATTAAATAAATATGCATTAATATTATATGTTCAGATTTTTGTTTTTATTTTTCTTGCTTTACAAAAATTTAGGGCCCCAAATGACTTTTTGCACCCAAACCCCTTTTGAAGAGAAACCCAGCTCTGACCATAAAGCCTTTAATCTATTTTGTCATAACCGGCTATAAATATATGGCGACGGATTATGGTATGAATATGTGAATCTTTATCACTATACTTTTTCAAATTCAAGTCATTATAAGATTGCTCCATCAGATTTATGATTGTCAACGATATTGATTTTCTTTATGTGTGAGTTGAACAACAATTCTTTGTCAAATACATATTATAAATTATTTTTTGTGATAAAAATATATATAATTCTTACGTATATCTAAAAAAACATTGCAATTGTTGCTACAATAAATACACGTTCTGCATGTTCTGAATTTGATGTTTGTAATGACATTTTGGGGCATTAAAACGAAAAATCAAAAATTAGGCAGGAAGTTTTGTCAAACTAAATAATAAACTCATTATTTATTTGTTTTTACTCTTAAGTAGCCTCTTAGCCGATACAATTCCAGAGAACTGCACCGTTGCCCAGGGAACACCACGTGGAGGTGGGCTACTTTCGTTCCCCGCCCACCCACCCTCCATCGCTGCATCCGAAGACAGTTCTGATCTGAAAACTGCATCGGGCAGCCGACGCCAGTTTTGATGTTAAACTGCGTCCTTCTGCGATCGGTATCTCACTGGAATATCCAAGGCTAAGCAGAACTGGTAGATCGCAAAGGATTCTACCACTGGCACTCCGACAGGAGCCATCCGTGCAGGCAAACCCAGAGCAGAACACAGCTTGTAGACCATATAGGATTCTACAACAGGGATATCTGACTTCTGGATTGCAGATGGGGCCAGTTTCGCTGGAAGTTCTAAAGCCTGACAAATCCTAAATACCGTGTAGGAGCGAACCACTGGGACGGATTCTACTCTAGTCGCAGGTGGATCAGATGGTGTATCAACATCTTGATCCAAATCGGGATCGAAAAACAGATCTCCGATTGAGGGTAAGTGGGGGAACATGTAATATTTCAACAGTTCCAAGATCGTCCAAAGGACGATCCATCCAACGACGGCCGTAGCCTCGTTGAAATGTTCAAAGAACGCACTAAGCATAGCTCAGCAAAAAAAGTCACACAACGATCAGTTGCAAAAAGAGAAATGATTCTTAACAGAGCAGCAGAAGATGGATTCATTGTTTCATCTATTATATTATTTGTATTTTGTGCCTTTGTTTAACATTAAACAGTCACATTTCTGCTAACAACAATAATAAGAGTGATTATTGAAACCTTCTGCATCCAGTAACAACTGAAATATAACCAATGATTATTACTAATTTAACAATGGAATAAATCTAATAGTAAAGCATAGAATATTAGAGCGGGGGGAGGGCAAAGATAGGTGTTAATATTTAGTTAAATTATGTGGGTTTTAATTTATATATTTTTTCGAATATTAACTAGATTTTTCATGAGGAATTTAAAACGAATACTATCGATCGAGATTGAAATTGATAAAAATTTGTAAAAACTGCGTTGAGTAAAATTTTAGAACAAATTTCCTTTGTACTTAATACGTTAAGAAATAAGTTTTTGCCCTGTGCTGTATTTGAGGTAAGTTGCCATCTCATATTAGTGTAGTAATTAGTTAAACAAAGGAAGTGGAAGGTAAAAGAAAAAGAGAAGAAACGCGCAAAAATTTGCTGAAAGATAAAATTCACGCGAAGCTAATGCAGAAAAAAAAACATCAATTCAAGAAGCACCAATTTTCAAAATTCCTTACATGAGCATTTAGTGTTTCGTAGAATAATGAAGAGACCCAAATATGCATTTTGTACGCTCATTTGTCAACCAAATGAAACTCAAAATTCCATACCAAACTATTTTAATGATATGATCAATTATCAGATTAAGTCGCTGTTACTACGTTTACGCGCTTGTGAACGAGCAGATCGACAGATGGTCAATCCAAATTTTAAATACTTTAGATGTTAAATCGCCGGCTCCTGGCTTAGGGGTGCTGCGTCTTCCCCGTGATCTGGGCGTCCAACGTTCGAATCCTGGTTCGTGCATGGTTGTTCTTCCCCTTGCGTTCTATCTGTGAGGTGTGTGAAAAAGCCCCCCTGTAAAAAGGAGTTGTGCACGCGAGTGTGTGAGTGCCATCTTCATATGAGCTGGAAGTCAGACTTCTGCCCTCGGGTGCTCAGGGGTCTTTACCCTCAGAAGTTACTGGACGCCTCTTTCCGTTGCAAAGCGGACACGACTTCATTGGATGTTAAATCAGCATATCAGATATTAAAACTTGAGGGTTCTTCGTTTTGTTGCTATCGTGTTAAATTACTTTCGAACCACCAAATTGACAAATTTCGTCTGAATGCACTTTGTTCAAAATTTGATAGAAATTTAAAAATATGAAGTAGGGTGATACAAAATTTCATCAAATACATCTTCATTCAAATATATATACAAAATCTCATCCATCAAGCTGAAAACGCTTTTGAATAACTGTGTTCACTCGTAGGTGTGATTTTATTTAAAAAATAAGTTTCTCTGATTTTGAGAGATCTAAAACGTGCTGATTTGTCAAAATATGGAGCTCGAATTTTTTGAAACTATTATAAATGCAAACTATAAAACTATTATGCATTAACTATATAATCCTGGCTAGGCAGACCATCATTCCATTCTTATTTGATTGACTCTTGACGAGTTTTCAGAAAGTTGGCACGATTTTATCATGTTTTGCAAGTAACTGGACATTAATCTTAAGTCTTACCGAACCTTTAATTACTGCGTCTTTCTATAAAAAGTACCCAGAAACTGAATTAAAGCTTCAAGTGGTACAAATAATGCTCAAAACCTGGAAAGTGAAATGCAATCATTCATTTTGTTAAAATTTAATAATATGGAATGTATTAAATGTAATTAGTATTTTGTAGTGTTTTTCATTTTCTGTTAAACTCATCTTTAATTCGAAACCTGTTTTATACATAAAAAAGCTTAATATTTTGAAAAATGATGATATAAATTATTTATATACCTTCTTCCTACATTTATCCTTTAAGCTTTATACATGATTTCAGTCTTAAACTCATATAAACCACGCAGACACCAGAAAAATTGAAATCTATTCTCAGTGAGAGATTAAGAGCTATTGCGTAGCTGTCGTCAGGCTTTGTCACAAGACACAAAATATGAATTGGAGAAATGTTCCAAAAACTTTGTAAAGTTTTATAACACAGATGTAGATGAAACCCTAATCCAGGAAATTTGTTTGTTACGGGATTTGATTTTGAATGAAAGAGATGTAAATAAAGCACAAGACATATTGCAATGCATACTAAATAATTATTATAATGAGTTATTTCTAAATGTATTAACTGTGTTAAAATTTTTCTTTACGTTGCCAGTTACTACAGCAAGTGCTGAGCGCTCTTTCAGGAAATTAAAATTAATAAAGAGTTATCTTCGGTCAAGCATGTGTTCAGAGCGCTTAAATGCACTTGCTGCATTAAGCATCGAAAAAGAAATTGCAAAAAATTGTAATTTTTCTGAAGTAATTGATGTATTAGCAAAATAATAATAATAAATAAATGAAAAAATCACGCATTAAATAAATATGCATTAACAATATATGTTCAGATTTGTATTATTTATTTATTTTGCTTTACAAAGAAATTAGGCCCCCAAATGACTTCTTGCTCCCAGGCCCCTTTGAAGAGAAGGTCGACTCTGCACATGAGTTCTAGAAACTGAAGTGTGGTATGGTGTTAAGGTGTTAAAGGAGATGCATTGGCTTTTCTTTTGTAGAGTCTCGTTCTTCAAAAAATTATAAATGATTAACACTAACACTAACTGTTTCTAACGATTTTTGCTAGGCATGAAAATTTCTTTCCATTGACATTACGTTAAAATATATTTCGAGATCGTCGCTCAAATTCTTAGGATGGCAGGGATGTTTTGCTTTCAACTTCAATAAAGTCTTACTCTACCCTATTTTATTAAATTAAACGGGAACGAAATTCTATAAAATAAACAGTAATATTTGTAACCAAATCGAAAGTGATCATTCCTTTTAACAATCAGAGAAACTCTGTGAGAATATTCAAGTGGTCATAATCACTAAATATATAGCAAGTGACCTTTTCCACCACAATCCTGACTTTTGATCCTTGAATAATGTCTAAGAGTGCTTTTCACCATCTGGACCAATGTATAAAAATATTTCTCCAGTATAAGGGCAACAAATAAAAAAACCAGTCGGAGTGATCCCTCAGAAATTTTCTAATAAACTTGTCATACCAGAGAACGCTTTACATGGCAATGGTTTACAATAGTTACAAAATAATAACCTTTGGCGTGAATGTAGCATTGTTACTGAATCTATCATGTTATCTTTGGCGAGTTATTTGGCGATTAATACTTGTAATGCGATTAATACAATCGAAAAATCAAATATGTCTTTTAAACGCATTTAGAATGATGGAAACAAAAATTTGACACAAAACTACATTTGTAGTTCATAAAATCTTATAGAAAATTTGGAATATTTAAGATATTGTGATTTTGAATTCTCTCGTTTACAAGTTTCCCAAAGAGCAGACCGACAGACTGTCAACACTTTGTTGGATTTTTACACTAAAGATGTTAATTCTGTGTTCTTTTATCTATCTATCTTTTTTAGCTTTGTAGTTATCGTGTTAATTTATATTTAAACAATTGGACAGATGGGCTTCCTCTGAACAAATTTCACTCAAAATTTGATAGAAAGTTGCATAATTTTTTTAAGATCGGAAACCAAATGTCAACTGTTCAGCTCAAAGAATTTTTGACACAGATTGATAGACATATAGATGGACATTTTCCAAAAATTTGTTTTTCGAACTCAAGAAGGTTTAAAACGTGGAGAGTCGAAAAAATATCGAGTTCGAATTTTTTGACGATTACTATACTTTCTCTATAATGCCCACATGAGAAAGTAAAAAGTTAGAAAGTTAAAGCGAAATATCCTTTTTACTAAAAGTAAAAAGTTAGTAAAAAGGATCTTTCAATTGTGGTAAAACACAAAATAAAAGTATGACACCAAATAAAAATCAGCTTACACACATTTCATTTGAAAGGCTTGGAAAGGCAAATGAACTGTAAAGTCACTTCGCTGTGTTGTGTTTAACTTGAACATTATGTATTATATTCATACCGATGGTTATAAGCATAGTATTTTTATTTAAAGTATCCGGACAAGTTGAAAAAGTCGATTTTCGTTAAAACTGGCATTTAAAGAAAATTCTTTTATTGGATAGACCAGTCTCTGAGCTATCCAAAACAGGTTTACTTTTGTCTACGTTAATTAGAAGCCAAGATATTAATATTTTCGGAATGATCGGTAAACCGGAAGTGGACATTTAAACAACCGGAAGCACCGATATAAAGGGCCAAAAAGCATGTTAAAAATTTGTATAAACACAAATTTAATTTTAAATACAGAAAATTTTTTTGCACGGAAAAGGGGAAAATGCCAATGAGAGTTTCAACGGTGTTTTCTGGAAATTTGTACCTAAAGGCGTCTTTGTTGAGCTCTGAACCCTCAGATTAGGGGTATTTATGTCTGTAATGCATTTTAAAGGTTTTATAGGATTACTGAATATTCTTAAGGTTGTTGGAGTGTATCCTAGTGCAAATGTAGTTAGAGCATTTGCTGAGCTCGACAAAGACAGAATAAATGAATCTAAGAGGCATTCACTGCCAAATGCAAAAATCGTTAGAAAAAAAAATTGATGAAAAAAGGAAAATTATTGAGAGCTGATGAGGAAGAAGGTATAACCTATAAAAGTGGTGAATTTTAAGTATGTGCAGACATAATTTATTATTAAAACATGTTACTGCATACTTTAAATGCATTTTTCTCAGAATTGACTTTTACTTATTTTTTGCTCACTTGTAATCAAATAAATAAAAATATAATTATCATATCACTACGAAATTTGGTGGACTTTGTCTTTATTCTATTTTCTGAGGAGTGAACTAAAATAATTTAGATTGAGTGAATATTTTTTAATTTACAGCTTATAATTTGAATAATGACATCATAAATTTACTAAAATTTCATGATAAATATTTGACTGGTTCTAAAATTTTTATTCATTATTTGAACAATACGCTTGTAGTTCATTCCGTAGAGAAAGCTATGTAGTTTAGTTTGGTATTAGTTAAGTTAGGATGAAAGTAATAGTATTTGATATAGCCAATTTGAAGTTTTTTAAAAATTTGCTTAAATGTATGCTGTTAAATGCCAATTTTACTAAAAATTATTAATATTTATTTAAAATATTGACATTCTATTGCTAATCTTTAATAGTCTTAAATCCAGAAATAGGGTTAAAGTGTGCCTATACCATGTTTTTGTAAAAACGCGCTCCACACGTGTTTGGATACCTAAATGGAGTACATATATAAAAGAAAGAGTTGATCAGAATCCAGTGGAACACATTTCCAAAATGGGAAAACTACTGTCGCAATTAAAAGGCTAAAATAGAATGAGAAGTGAATATAGACGATCATGATTTGAGCAACATTACAAAACAATTTGATCATAGTCATGATGTTTAATAAATATCATACGGTATTTTTTGATATTTACAGTCCCGGTTCTCTAGGCGATTTTCAAATTATGCCAAGATTACAAATCCCCATAATACATTCCGTCAGTATCTTGGCGATACATCTCGGTCATTTGGCGATAAAACCCAGAAAAAGTAAATATCAACAAATACTTATTCTATGGTCGTAATTATTAATTATCTCTTTTTGCAGGTCTTGTAAACAATTGAATTAATTATTTAATCATAAAAACATTTAAAAAACAAAACAAATAAATCTCAGATAAACAACTTTTAAAAATGCACCTTTATTATGTACTAAAAATATTTTTATTTTTAATTATTTTCTGTTTTTGAGTTTTTAATCTGAAATTCGTTACTTTAAATTTAAAAATGATGGAAGTAAAATGTATTATAGAGTCTGATATCCCATTTTCCTTAAATCCATTTCAATGTAATGCCACTGGGATGAAATTAAAATTAATTAAACAAATCTATCAACTAATAATTATGTTCTGAAAATACGGAAATGTCTTCAGTTTTCCTCGAGAATACAGAAATGTATAAAATTTCGAAACTTTAGCACATCAGGAAAAGACTATAAAAAGCAACTGTGTGACTCTATATTTGTAAAAATGAAACCATGCAAGTAAATAAACATGAAGCCAATGGGACTGGTTACCTCAAAACTTTCTCGCATACTCTCTAATAAACTTGTCATGCAAAAGAACGCTTTACATGGCTCTAAGGTACACTGAATCTATCGTGTAATCCTTGGCATCGTAAATGGTATCTAAAAATAGAATCTGTGTTTTAGATACGTTTTTCTCAATCAATTGAAAAAGAGCTGTTAAAAAACTACACTTGTAGTCTCAAGATCACATACCGAATTTTAATTATCGCGTTTTTGAAAGCACAGACCGACAGACAGTCAACCCATTGTTGGATTTGACTCACAATCTGACAAGTCTTTAGATTACAGATGTTGAATTTGCGTACCAAATTTTATCTATCTTGTTCTCTTCGTTTTGTAGATAGCATGTTAAATTATATTCGAACAGCCGCACTGGCGGACATTCTCAGAACGGATTGTGCTCAAACTTGGATAGAAGTCTTCAATTTTGGTATAAAATAAACGTATCGAAATTTTAATTATCTAGCTCAAAGTATTATTGGGTTATCTTTGTCACAGACGGACGGACAATTTTCTAAAATGTGTTTTTCAAACACGGGGAGATCTAAAATTAGAGATTCGTCAAAATCTCAAATTCGAATTTGTTGAGATTACGATACTTCCTCTATGCATACGAGAAAGTAAAAAAGAGAGAAAATCCATGATAACGTCAAATCCCTGTGATATAAATTTTTGAACTCGGTGAAATGATGGATGAAAATTAGCAAAATAAACTACAGTGAAAGAAAGGCGATTAATCCTAAAATTAATAAAAGCAATAATTTCTTATAATTATTCCATCACTGTCATGATACATATGAATAAAGAATTTTACCAACAATATTGAATTTAATTATATACAAAGAATTCTCAAAAGTATACATTTATTAGTATAGTATTATTAGTGCAGATGTTTTTTGTAGTATGTTAATTTTAATAATCCATTTGAGATAATGAAATGAATCTTGATATCCTTATGATTTTTTTTTATAATTTCCTTATCCAGAGAAAAGCAGCAGCGGTAGTAGTCACCTCAAAATTTTCTCGCTTACTCTCAGATAATTTTGTCATTCCAGAGAAATCCTTACATGATATTGGTGAAAAATAGGTACGAAATATTAACTTTTGGAGTGAATTTAGAATTTTCACTGAATCTGTCGTTCCATCCTTGGCGAGTTATTTGGCGATTAATCATGTCATGCTATCAATAGTATCCGAAAATCGAATTTGTGCTTCAGGCACGTTTTTATCAATCAATTTAAAAAGGATTGTTAAAAAGATACATTTGAAATTACAAATCCAAAATCAAATTTGATATATTTAAGTCATTGCGTTTTCGACTAATTTGCTTTTACGTGTTTATGAAAGTAAAGACCAAAAGAAAATCAATCCTTTGTTGAATTTATCACGAAATTTGATATGTGTCTACAATATAAATGTTAAATTTGCGCATCTAATCTTATTTATCTAGCTATCTTCGTTTTGTAGTTATCATGTTAATTTATACTCGAACAGTCGGACGGACGCACTTCCTCTGAACAGAGTTTGCTTGAAAGTTAATAGAATCTGAAAATTTGATGTGAAACCCGTATAGCAAATTTCAATCGTCTAGCTCAATGCGTTTTTGAGTTATTTTTGTCGCAGACAGACAGATGGACATTTTCCAAAAATATGTTTTCCGCATTCATGGAGGTTCATTCATAGAGATTCGTCAATCTCGAATTTGAATTTTTTGGCGGTAACTATACTTTTTCTATACCACGTATTCGAGAAAGTAAAAAAAGAAAGATTCTTTATTTATAACTATTTATATTTAGAATAGAGAAGAAAATTTTAATGAAAATGTCAACAATATTGAAAAAATAAATAAATTCATTCTTAATCTGTTTAATAACAATCATTCTAATGCAATTCTTAGAAATGATATATTATATATATAGCCACCGTTAAATATATCGATTTTAATCCATATCAGTGTTATATAAAATTAATGTGTAGCTGGTTTTCTTTCAATTGTATCAATTCATAATCCAATGATTTAAAACGGTTGCATGTTGCCACTTTAAATTAAAATGCATTATTCATCTTATAGGAAGAAAAAGAAAATGACGTCACAATTTGAAATTAATTCAGAAATTAATAGTTTGGAACTGAAGTGCAATGATAAAAACTTACAAGAAATATTTTATTTAAAATACATATGCTTTAGAAATCGTCTGCAACCGTTAATGAAATATTTTCGCGACTTGTATAAACATCTGGCAGCATTTAGTATTTGATTTCATATTATCGTCTGAAAATAAATTTGTTTTCAACGACATAAGAGTTCGTTGTTTGATTTTTCAAAATGGCGAATGTAAATTAGCAAAATGTATGCGACGAATCTTATTCCCGGAATGGAATTAATGCTAAAAAAATGCTATATGAAATTTTGCGAAGTTTGTCGAAACAAGAATATTTGAGTCGTATAAAATATTTAAAGAAGGTAGGAAATTCATTAACAATGAATCATGCTCTGGCAGATTATTGTCATTTTAAAATAAATGAGTCAGAGAATTGCGTCAATTAATGATTATCTTTTAACAGTTAAAGGTACCATTGAAGTTCGTTCTAATATAGTTTCGAAATATCAGTTTTATTAGTGTTAGAAGAAATATATTTTTAATAAAACTTAATAGATTAATTCTATTTTAACTTGATGACAGCTTTTTTTTTCAAACTTATTGACTATTGGAAAAGAAGCAAAATTTAATTGTATAATTTAATTAACTGATGCTTAAATTTTGAAAATATTCTATAAGGAAAATTCGTATAGAGTAACACAAGGATTCGTATAGCAGAATGCAAATTCCTATATTGAAAACGGCCTGAAATGTAGAGAAATAAATTGTGGGTTTTGTGTCACGATAAAATGTCTTCTTACAGCATCATATTTATTACAGAATTTTTGGCAAAAATTTCGTTAAAAGCGGTAAAACATGCTCTGTATTCACTAGATTTGGCGATGTGTTATTAGTTCATATTTCCACGATTGAAAATACCTCTTCGCGGTAACCATTTTAAATCTCTGAAATATTTATGCATTCTATGAATGTATCTTTGTTTTACTAACATTCTATGAATTTTCTATTTTTTTCTGAACATTCTATGAATGTTCTATGAATTAAAACCCTGCACTGTTTCCGAACTGTTACAGCATATTCTCTAATAAAAAACGATATTCCTTTCTCCCCTACATAAAAGTTATGGATTTTTGGGCAAAGCTGGCAACGTCACGAGCATTCAGATTTTATTTTTATTTTTTATAATCCAGCATATGAGCACTTTACGCTGCTTATTATAAAACCGAAGATACATTTTAGACGCCTTTTTTGTACAGCCATTTGAGATCAAAATTTGAGAGAGAAGAGAGTTGCAATTCAGTATATATAATTGTCCACTACCATCTGCAAAACTGGGACGATTTGTAAGTATTCCCATCCTTGGTTTGCTGTATTATTGGATGCAAACTCTCAACTTATCTTTTGGCATTTAGCAACTGAGTCAGAATTTTTTTATATTTAAATTTAAAGATTTATAGATGTGCGAATAAAAGTCAGCATGAAGAAAAATTAGTTCTGAGAATGTAAAACTTCATATTTTATTTATATATTTTTTTGCTGGATTCTAGGTAAAATCAATGAGCTGAGGTCCGGAATATTTATTATTTTATATTTTTGCTGATTCATTATATTCTCATTTCACGGGATAGATGGAAATTGTTTCTATCATTATTTTTTTCTATTAGCAGGCCACCATTTGTTAAGATCCTTTTTTAAGGATGAGCTTTCATTTGAATTTTCCTAATGTTTTTGAGTTTATAGAATTCCTGGCCTTTATTGTTTGCTTGAAACGTTTCTCTATATTTATATCAAAAAGGGATCCTTTTTTTTTTAATTTCTTAAATCAATATTTGTGAAATTTTCTACTCCAGCTTTCGTTAGTTAATCCATAACTATCAAATATAAAACATTATTAAACAAATAATAGTTCGTCCAGATGGGCGTATCATCTAGTTATAGTCATTAGAATATATACCAAATTTCATTTACTTAAGTCGTTACTTATTAATGTTACAATTTTCATACAAGAGAATGTATAGACCAATAGATGGTCTAATTTATTTTAAAATTTGAAATAGAACAGTATTTTAAATATTAAAAATTGTCTAAAAATTTTATTTTTCATATTCATGATATTTTGCAATTATTGTATTGATTTGCATTCGGAAATGACTGACAAATTTCCTGTAAAAATTCTCACTCGTTACTGATAATTTTTATGCAAAATTTATTATTCCTTACTGACAATTTTCCTATAACATTTATCAGTCCTTATGGACTATTTTCCTCTAAAATTTATCATTCCTTAATGGCAATTTTCCTGTGAAATTTATCAGTGCTTATCGATAATTTTACTGTAAAATTTGTCAATCCTTACTCAAAAATTTCCTTTACTATTTATCAGTCATTACTGACAATTTTCCTGTAAAATTTATCAATCCTTAGTGACAATATTCTTGTAAAATTTATCAGTGCGTACTAACAATATTCCTGTAAAATTTATCAGTCCGTACTAACAATTTTTCTATATTATCAATCCTTACTGCTATTTTCCTTTAATATTTATCAGTCCTAACTGACAATTTTCCTGCAAAATTTACCAATCCTTAGTGGCAATATTCCGGTAAAATTTATCAGTCCGTATTAACAATTTTCCTATAAAAATTATCAGTCCTTACTGACAATTTCCTGAAAAAATTATCAGTCCTTACTGCTATTTTCCTTTAATATTTATCAGTCCTTACTGACAATTTTACCGTAAAATGTACCAATCCTTAGTGACAACATTTCTGTAAAATTTATCAGTCCGTATTAAAAATTTTCCTGTAAAAATTATCAGTCCTTACTGATAATTTACTGTAAAAATTATCAGTCCTTAGTGACAATTTCCTGTTAAAATTATCAGTCCTTACTGACACTTTTCCTGTAAAATTTGTCAATTCTTCAGTGTGGATTTCGTTCAGAATTTGACAATAGGCTACAAATTCGGTATGGAATTTCAATTTTATAGCACAAAGTTTTTTTTTTTTTTTTTGAAGTTATCGTTTTTGCTGACAAACATATAATACGAAAAAAATTATTTTCGGATTCAGGGCAGTTTATAACGTAGAGATTTTCATCAAAAATTCGAGGTCTAATTTTATGACAATTACAATAATACGATTACAATAATACAATCATACTTCGAATATGAGAAAGTAAAAAAAAAGTGCTCAGAACTTTGAAATAATTTCGTAAGAAACGACCTTAAAGTAAGTTTTAAGGATCGGAAAAATTGTTCGTAAAAATACCATGCAATTATTTCGAAGAAAATACAATAAATAATAACTAATAAATTGTTAACGCCTTCCTTACGGGGACATTACTTTGATCTCATTAATATAATCATATTTTTATCTATGTTCTTTCTAGGAATACTTTAATTCAAACGTTCGAATAAGGATAAATTATTCTATTCAGCATGATTTTCGATAGAATCTTAGAATTGATTGAAGGACAATTTCAGGAGATATTTTTAGTAATATTACACGAATATCTATAAAGAATCTTACACATCTCATTAATTATTATCCTTATGTCCAATGGTTAATATTTTTCCTGTCGAACTCTTGACATTAACCCTCTAAGTGTCTGGCAGGCATCAACAAGGATCTACGAATAACTTATGACATCAGCTGAAAATGATAAATATCGCTCGATGGTGATTCATATTAATCACAATCAAGTAATTCCTCTTCTTTCACAAAGTAGGTCAAATGAAATTCGGTCATAAATAGCATGAAACTGAAGCATACATAATTATAAATTTAGTTGTAAACAACGATTGGTTTAAAGAAACATTTGAAGTCTATTATTTGTGCATAAAAATTTAAGGTAGGTGACTACGTTAAAAAGTCAATTTTTCGAAAAATTATCATATTTCTTTTTTATTTAATATTCTTAGTGTTTGAACAGGTATCTTTATAAAAGAGTCAGAATTTTGTTTCTAAGTCAATTTTTGGGGGCAGTTACAGTGATTTTAATATTTGAATTTACATACCTTTAAATGTCATTTTATATTTTTAGTTGCTATTTTCTCAAATTCTAAGCTTTGATAAAAATATTTTACGAAAAACCTCATAAATTAAAATCTATTGCATACTTTTTTTGTTTAAACTTGGTATAATAATTTTTCAATATGTTCTGCAATTCTTGAACAAGGGAATGAGTAATATATTCATTTAGAAATATTTTATAGCTGTCTTAATGCTTCACAATGCGAAAAAAAAATTGAAAATTTCACATTTTTTATCAGTTGAACCACAATATTTAAATATGAATAAAAAAAGCTTATTTTTTTAATTCTGGAAAGAGATAATATGTTTCTTAAGCTATCTACAAAATTTTAAGCAAATCATTTGATAAACCTCTGACAAGAAGATTTTTCTTTATATATCTTTTTAGAAAAAAAAGGGGCAGGGAG